>JAVTVY010024824.1:0-97566 GCA_036873755.1 Hanleya hanleyi | reverse complement strand
AGGGCACTAAATAATATCCCCTCCAACCCGTCCCCATCCCCATGCAGGCAGTCATTGGACATCACAGTAAGTGTGCACCATTTCACCAACTGAGCTATCTTATGCAACATGTTCACCGAGAACAGATTTTTGCATTATCATTATCACAGTCCGCAATACTCGTAGGAATGCTCCGTTCAATAAGTGAACTAACCAGTGGGAACATTATCTAAAAAACTAATTGATTGTATGCGTTTATATAAACACTTTGGGATAAGGAAACATGAAACGACATTTTCAAACGCAGCGCAGTTTACACATTGCTAGAGCGGCAGATCACAAACTATGCCCTAAGGCAATATCGTTAAGTGGACGTAAATGACGAGCCTCGGGAAAGGAAGCGAGAAGAATTAGGACTCCATCGATCAGTTTGAAGGGAAGCTGTTCTTAAAAAAGTATAGTTACTCTCGATATCTGTAAACCGTATGATGCAAATTCAATATACAGTCAGATAGCCTACTTATTACGTAATATCACCTGGAAAAACATTCACCACAGTGCTCAACCACACACGCTGACCAATAATGAAGTTTGCCCAATAATGGCGTCTGAAAATTGAGAAAGTGGGACTATAAATCTGGGATGGTGTACCATGTGAATGATTAGTTTAGATGCAGATTTCTGTGAGAGACGTATTTTTACCTCCGTCGATCAGACGGAGGTCTAGGAGCGCAACGTGATATCTCCCGCCAAATAATTGTCATATGGGGAACCCACGACTCGTGTGATTTCCAATAGGGATTGCTATGGTTCCCGACGAAATTTTGAAAAGTTTCTGGACACAATTGAATGCTTACGTCACAACAGGTGTGTATCCTTTGCAGTGCTTCCACCGGGTCTCTTAATTCGAGGGTACTAAATTCGCGCGTGTACTTATAGCTTCGCGCTGGTACAGATGGCCGGTATGCGACGAAGACAAACCTGCGCTTTCATAAAAAGTAAATTTTCACGAAAGAAAAACTCGCATTCTGGATAGTATAATTGGAAACTTCGACGAGAATCTCTGAATCGGCAAAAAGATAAAGGACGAGTGTCATTCACCAGGATGCGAGTCGGAAGTGAGAAGTCAAATTCAAAGTCAGAGGTCAAAAACGTAAAACTCCGAAGAACTCTCTCGGCTTTTTCTTTTCTTTTTTTTTTAGTTGGGGGGGGGGGTGAGGGTTGGGGAGATAGCGACTGAAAAAATATATCTTCCCATGCTTCAATCGTTATCTGTGAATCCGATCAACAACCTGTATTGTATGTTAGTAAGAGATGTCATATACATCTATCGCCACTTGCTTTCACGCATGCGCTTATCGGCAACCGGATATGACCTTTACAGGTCGATCGGAGCGGAAGTGGCCAACCGTCAGCTGTGCTGTGCTTCACCGGTATATTTATCATGTTATATATACTCTCCCAGATTCGCTGACGAAGTGTGTGGTAAGTTTCATTGATATTTACAAGCATAAATATAGTCTAGTCTGTTCACTGACGCAAGCTGTGGTGCAAGAAAACACTGAATGCCGCGGTTTTAGAGTCACCAACGATGTTGTTGTTGTTGTTATTCGTTAGTGGGAAAGTTTGAATATCTCGAATTTTACATGATACCATCCGAGGTGAAACTGAACTCATATATAATTAAGGCTGTCTTAATACATGTAATGCTATAGTATGCACAGCCAAATCATACTTGAATAAACAGAAACGTTTATTTTTGTTTGTGAACTTTGTTACAGAATAACTTAAGTCCCAATATTATTAACCATGTAATTGCCAGGTCCAGGATCATGTAAACATCTTCTCTACCAGGACGGGTACCATCAGAAAACTCAGTTTCAGCATTTCATTCCTCGAAAGGATAAACAATTTGCCAATTATCACAAGAATAATTTTTGTCATTGCAGATCATGGATATTTCTGCTGAGGAAAATGTTTCGTATGATTACTTCACACACTGGAGTGTAGCAGCGCTTCAGGACTACTGTGGTCAGAGAGGGTATCCTATTTCAGGTGAGGTTAACTTCTGTTCATCACATATTTGCAACATATTACAAAGCCGTAATGTGTGCCCCTTTGTCATGTCTGTAGCTATTGCTTGAGAATCAAAGGCCGTGACCCGTCCAAAAAGGGATTATTGATTGGATTTATCTTCACGAGAGGTTGGGGAGAGAATCTATCTCATCACAGGCTTCCAATATCTCAGAATACCATACCTAATTTGTTGATTACGGTGACGGGAACTTGATCTGGAATAAACTGATTATATACTGGTAGAAGCACTTATTGAAATTTGATATTAACACTATTCCTTGAATTAATTCATATTGCATGATCGGTCGTATTTGCCTTGTACTATTCAGAGAGCAGTTTTCTTACTTCATCAATTCTGACCATCTTTTCTCATTTGTTTGAATCAGGATGCATTGCAGATCTAGCCGCCATGGCGTATACTGCTTATCGCACAAAAACCCCGAAACAACTTACGGAAGTAGAGAAACTTCAAGAGGCAAAGCAGGCATATTTGGATAAACTACTTCTCCCGGATGGAACACTTCTGACAGACCCTTTGAAAACAACAGAGGGTTGGGAAGGGGAAGAGGCTGCCATGATCCACTGGCCACATCTCACCTATGGAGATATCATTCAATATTTCAACTCCAAAAGGGGAGTAGATACAAAAGAAACACTTAATAAATATAAACAAGGGAAGGCCTTCTCATTTTACTCGGCTGAGTATGTCAAGGAAGTTCTGTTCCACAAGGTGTCCAACGAAATGTGTGTCTTGAAAACGTGTGTTACAAGGTCAACTTCTGTTAACGAACCCCCCCACAAGGTGTGGGTATGTACAACCATCCCAAATGGGGAGATCCTCCGGGCCTACTGTACTTGTACAGCTGGGTAAGTGAATTGTCAGGGCCAGTCAGCTGTAAAGATCTGTACAAAAAGTTATCTTGCATCTGTCGATAAATGTCAATTCAATTTGAATCTAGTGCTTTCATTCAGTAATAATGACATTTCTTCACTATAATATTTCATTAAACAGATTGTAATGGACAGTTCTCCTGACAGTGTAGCACATTTGAATTAAGAGTGATTTTTATTGTAGCAATGCAAATTTGATGTACATGTATGATGTTACTGCTGTCAGAACTGCTGTTTAATTTCTTTTTCTAATTGCAGACTCCACCAAACTTGCAACCATTTGGCCGGCCTACTGTTCCGGGTTGAAGCTGCAGTGACAGCTGGGTTGACTGACCCTACATGCACATCCTTGGCCAATACTTGGGTCATCCCAGCATCAAAAAATACAGTTAAACTTGGAGAAGTTCGAAATTTCAACTTCGTTCAACCTTGTGCAGGAAAAAAGTAAATATTTTACTTTTTGACAAGGAATGTTCCACTACATGTACATGTAGAAGACAGTTTAGCCTAGTCCCTCATATCCTTGCTTTAATGCAGGCCTTCAAGTGCCTCCTATATTTTCCTATATATTTGAATCATTCCTATATTTTATTCAAAACCTCCTATATTTCCTATATTTTCACTTTTTCTCATGAAAACTTTCATCAATACTCTGTAATGAGTCAAACTGACATGAGGAAATTCGTTTCAGAAATTATTTTTTGGCCTCGCTTCGCTCGGCACATACAACACCAAACAAGTTTAGGCCATGTCAATGTACAAGTAGATCTTTCTGGTTTGTGGGTTTGCAGAGATCATGTATTTCTCGCGGCTAGTCCTGATCTATTAGTTCAGTGTGACTGCTGTGGCCAAGGGTTGGTCGAGATCAAGTGCCCATACACCCTCAGAGATTCTAATATCCTATCTACCCCCCCTGCTTTCCTGTGTCTGAAGAACAATTAGCTCACACTCAAGAAATCCCACCAGTATTTTGCACAGGTTCAGGGTCAACTGGCTATTGTACAGAGGGAGTGGTGTGACTTTGTGGTGTATTGTCCAAGCGATATCCTCGTCGAGCGAATTGCAGTCAGTCAGCCCTACTGGGAAGATGTACTTCCATCACTTGTCAGGTTTTACAATACCTATTTGCTCAAAGAAGTCATCAGCAAACACCATAGACCCATCTCACAAATTCGAGAAATCAAAACCAAGTACAAGAAGAGCAATTACTTGAAAATGTGTGGTCGAAAGGGAGATCAACTTGTAGCGCCTGATGAAAACAATGCAGATGACCACGGTCATGACTGTCAGGCCGATAAGGCAATATGCGACGTTGGGACAAATACAGTCGTAGGAAATGGTGATCTTTCGGAAGACTTCTTTGGGGCTAGCCGAGATGATTCCATCATTGTTCTTGGCACCAGTCCAGATAAATCCAGGGTGCTAATGGACAAAACAAACATTCCCAGTACCAGTGCCAGCCAGAGTGTTGAAGATGTACACCCAACAGACCAACCGGAGAAATCTTACTGCCCAGTATGTAAGAGCTTGTGCTCGGATGATGCCACGCAATTCAAATACCAATGTGTTCTCTGTGAACAATGCTTCTTTTGGCATCACATGCGATGTGTTGAGATGACAAAAAAAAGCTGGACAGTTTGAGAGACAAGCCTTTCATCTGTACAGCTTGTAGTCCTCCACGCAATCTTATTGCCACTAACATGTAGATTGTGAATTTTATCTCGTTTGTTTTCTTCTTTGGAATCAAGGATAGAAAATCAGTGGGATAACCCCGGAAATACGTAGTAGGCCTTGATGTTAATTGTTGTGAGAACAGATGATGTTGTATGTCCGAATTAAAGCTCACAAAGTAATGTTAACACATTGAAATTCCCCTCCAGAGAGATCGTCTAGGAAAGATCATGCACTGTATAACAATATGATATACCAATCCTCTAGACTGTAATGTATGTATATATTACGGCAAATGCGATCACAGGAAGTGAAATTGCTCACCATAAACCTGGGGTGATCAAATGTGGTGGCGCAATATGTTCCACATATTTTGTACATCCATATCAGCTTGCCGTTACATGAAAAAACATTCCTTTTCTAGAATATCTTATTTCTTTCAATTTTAAGTTCACCATCTGTAGGCAAACTGGTCCATGTCACACCACCATCTTTACTAAATAGAAAGTTTACAAATTGTTTCAAATTGGTGCAGATAAATTGGTTCGAATTAGTGCAGATCAACCATTTTTTCTTTGTCAGTTGAAATATTTTAGACTTAATTTGAATCCCTGATTGAATTTTCACCACATAGTTGGGGCTAATTGAATGTCAGTTGGGTGATTGAATAATTAGAGGATTTACAGTAGACCATGTTAACCGTTAATTGAGTCAAGTGAATACATTACCAAGATATTAATTGTACATATAATTGTGTCTATGGAAATACAGAAGACAAAATTTCTCATTGATGTGTCCGACATTGTCCGAGTAGAGGGTTCTAAGCCCAATCTTCACAGGATGGGAGGCCTGGCATGTCTGAAGTTACTTATTGGCCGCATTGCTCAATAGTCTGTGGATTAAATCTCAATATTGTGGATGAAACTAAATGCAAATTATGATTGTGAGGAATCTGTCACTTATGTTTATCTACTATTCATGCCACTGACACTGTAACGGCTCAAACAGATTTGCTTGGTCTGATGATGTAGAATCCGTTGGAACCACTGATGATTTTGCAATAGTAAATCTCTTGTCATCCCTACTCGGAGTTGCTTTTCTTCTGTCTGATAATATACCCATGATGTTTTCATGTTGACATGTCTAAAGGCAGATTTGTGAGAGCAGACTGACTGATCCATATTCACCGATCACTGTGGAGAGCATCAAGGTTAATCTTAACATAGGATTTGATAGGGAAATGTGCGACATTCCATCACAAAAATGTCAGTACTACGTCAAAACGAGCCCTGTTAGATAAACCATGCTTTAATTTCATGATTTAATCTCAGCTAGTTTTTAAATTACACAGTTTTGGCATAGCTCCGTTATAGTTTAACCTTGTTGCTTTGTCAAGTGCCCTGATGTCTGCTCCATCCAATAGAAAGACTTTTCTGACCCGCACAAGCATTGCCCAGGCCCCTTAACAGAAACAGAGCAGCAAAAAAATAGACAAGCAACACTAGTCAAGAGTCATGTCCGTTTCAGGTGATTCCGTCACGAACATTGATTTACTGAAAATGCTGGATCATCTGTAGATTTTTCATGGATCCGTAAACAGATGTCATATAGAATAGCAAACTAAACTTGAAACTACATGGGTATGACCACGGAACTTTCGAGTACATGACTTTGAATAAAGAAAAAGTCTTCCCAACGGTGATTCCGTCACGGTGGAATTCATGATCTGTGAATCCGATCAACAACCTAGCCGGACAATCTGTCAAAAATTATCCGTCGTAGGTTGAAGGGTCATCGGAAGCTCGAACTGTGATACAGGCAAAAACAGTTGCTGTTGTAGTCTAGAAAAATAACTGGCATGCACTCTATGGAGAAGGGCCTCGTGAGGCACAAAGTGCAATTTTGTTGTTGTTGTTGTTTATCTGCAAATCCGCTCATCTCGATGGGTATCTTTCACTGGTTCTCACAGTTGCCTGGCCTGTGTTATATTCGGTGGTCGAAGTCTACGTATAGTTTTTTCAATAAATTATGGAAATTAATACAAACATATATACAGATATTTTTTTAAATAGATTTTTTTATAAGTGTATTTCTCTTTCATCTTAGGCTCAATTAAAGTCATTCTCTAAAATGTGAAGCCGAGTTAATACAGTTTTTAATTATCTACCAAACCATGTCCTCTATGACATAGAATAAAGAGAAGTTGGGAATAGAACCGCTCAACACAGTCATTTCTAAACATCAAGTTGTACATAAGTATTTTTACTTACTCTGTACAAGCTGAGGGCATTTTTGTGGCTTTTGAAAATTTTGAGATTTTTGCGTGTCTGTCCATATTTAACTAAGCGACGTCCAAGCGAGCTAATGTACGTGCGTTATATTCATATCAAATATGGTGCGGCTTGTGTTCAATGAGGCTTAGAATGTTTATACAATTAATTTTCTTCTGACCGTTACACAATGAAATTAAGTTTCAAATCATTTGATTCATCTCTTCGATGTAGATTGTTATGTTTCATTTGAGGAAATAATTTTAAAAGATACATATGACATTTTCTAACTTTATGGCTGGAGTTGTATCACAAAGAGCAAACGGCGTAAACATGCTTTCCCATCTCACCCACGCTCATATGGGTATCGATCGTTCCTATTCGAGGACACACTAACTGATGACCTAGCTCAGAGCCAGTGATTTGCTCGCCTCCACCCCATTGGATATCAGTTGATTCCTAAGGAAATAAACATTACACATGTAATGACCACCTGCCGAGTGATACATGTGTGAATCGGTCAGACATTTCCAAGGATGCCAAATTCTAACTTAAAACAACCATGCCGGATTTCATTGCTTCACTGAGAATAATTGGATCTAACTTTTACAAAGCCTGCAGCTCCCAATAGCTCCTGGATCTAGAACACATAAATGAAGGGACCTAGTTTATCGGTGCTATGGCAAAAATATCATGTAGAATGGGATTGTGTGGATAATATCCTTGGAAGTTGAAGTCCTGCTGCATGCTTCACATACATCATCAAAAGTGAAAATTATCTCCCTTGACCAGGTAAGGACATGAATGTGTGTCTAAAATGATTTAGCTTCTAGAAACAGACTTCATTTCAAATTTTAATTCCAATCCTGTTACATGTACATGTATAAAATACATACAGAATGAACTGCATACATAATAACACAAAGAACAGGTATATGTATCTCATTACATTCTTATTCAAAGATCAATACCTGGGTAATATTACAACAATACCATGGCGTTATATATTGTTATGATTGACTTAACTTTAGCTGCTGAAGATATTTCTAATTTGAGATCAATGAACAATCATACTAGATTTCATAACTTCATTTATTTTCACAATAAACAACATAATCGAGATTAGCAAGTGAAGTTTTAAAACATAATATAATAAACAGCATGGGTCTTCTTCAGTTTATTGTAGACAAAAATACCCATGAATATATGTTACCATGATTCAGTCATGATATTACCTGTAATATATTGATGTCGACAAGGTATAAACATAATTATTAAATTGTATGTTGTTTATGATTAACATGAACTTTTTATTTGCTGCGTGGAATTCAGTCATTTGTTCCATAGGGGCAATATTCTCATCAGTCATCACCATTCAATGTGAATGTGATACATGTACAAGTCCATGGTATTGATACAGTAAGGTGAAGACGAAGGTGACCTGTAACACCAGTATACAAAATTATACCGAGCACATTGAATCCTCATCATATGATGTTGAGACAGATCAGAACGAAGTGTCGGTAAAATCAGGTGTGTTTTGAAGAGCATTCTCTCATCAGTGATGATGATATACTGTACACATACAAAATATGAAGTGTTGATGTGTATGTGTTGGGCCTATAGCACAAAATCACAAGCAAGTTGGTACAACAACTAGGCACACGGTGTCTCATTTCTGCCCCTAACGTGTCGATTTGGGTGAGGGGATCCTCTCAGGGGGAGGTGGGGGTGGGATGGGGCCTAATGTCTCAAGCACTTTTCCAGGTTTTCCATCAATATACTCTATTCCATACCCCAATATTTCAAGCACGTCAAATCAAACAAAAATTATTTGCTGGGAATGTGACTGTCACATCCCTGTCTGGACATGCTAGTGAGGAACCCTCAATCCCAGATTAATTACCATTGATGAAGCTAACGTCCAACAAATGCAAAATTGAGCTTGGCATCCGGCCGTATGTTATTCAGTGATGTATTACGCTACGGACCCTGTTGCCTCGATGGAGGTCTTTGCGCTCATCCAGCGCTTGTTAAGTTAAATTTTGGGGTTTTCCCCCAGTTAAGCCCAGGATAAACCATTGGGCATTTATTCACTAAACGACCACGAGTTTGATATTGCTAATTACAACACATATAAGGGAAGTGGGAAGAGGTGCCGACATACTGACTGCGTCACATGACTTCACAGAATAGTCTTCTGGTTAACCTATTCTAAAGCACATACCAAGAATCTAACGATTCGTGATATGTGTTGTATCTCAGGTACGCTTTTATTGTACCTGTTCATGTGGCAACTTGGATGATATGACCACACGGCCCCCTAGCACCGGCATAAGCGGTATTAGATACAAATCTAGAGAGCTATGATGGAAATGCTCTGACAACTCGTATACTGGTAATTGGTGAGCTGTTTCTGTGACAACTCGTACATTGGAGATTGGTGAGCTGTATCATCGTCAGATGTAAATGACGGCATTTAACACAAAAGACTAGTCTGTAATGCCCGATGTCGACCCAGCATCAACTTCCCACAAGTGCCAACATATATCAAAGACCAAAAGGTCTGTACAGGGGGCGGGCCTCGGGGACGAAACGTTATACCCACATGGTCCAGGGCTAACACAAAATATACAGAAACATCAGTTAGCATTGGTATACATTGTAGTGAACTTGAAAACACTAGGTGGAAGAAACAGGAGAGAAAAGAAGAACGATACAACCGATTTCTTTGGTGACAGGAATACTATATAAACTAAGCAGTGGCCATTCAGTTGCAATGGGTTAGGCTTTTTTAAGTTTCATTCAACTCGAGAGAGTAAAAGCAACCACCATGTTAAATCAACTATATGCACGTCCCCAAGTACTCCCAGGGTCGTGGCCACATTCTCAGACCGCGCATGGGTCTCACAGGGGTCATTGAGTGCACAGTGAGAGTCATTTTACAAAAAAATTGAGAAGACATTAATTACGCAGGACAGTATTTGTTTAACTCTCTCTGTACCGGCATTTTGAACAGTTCCAAGCTGGTGTCAACACTGTCATGAACACGAATGGGGCGAAGATATACTTAATATCGCCTACGTAGTTTCCAAGAAGATACTCCGAGCTTTCGAACAAGATATAATATGATGAAATTATTCATCTAGAAATTCCATATCTATGTATGCCAATGACAGGCAATCATTGGTCTACAATTCGGTACAGAAAGGGTTAAACGAACTCCGAAAAGCGAACGTTCTATCCTGGCTAATATACAGAGGTACTCGGGCGTACTGGTTTCCCCCTATTTAGAATTTTTAAAGCAATTGGTCGATTTGACCCTGTCAAACTTTCCAGGCCATCTCCGAAAGGACAACACATGCATAGCGGACACTCCATGACATGATAACATTGGAGACATCTCCAGTCTATTTACATAACCCTGCGATCAGAGGATCATAGGCAAATTCAAAATGGCGGCCATGAGTGTGTCGCTGAAAAGTTGAGTTTTCTTCTATTTTTTCTTCAATTCTTGTGGCTTTTTCAAGCTTAAAAGTATTGAAATGAAAATGACTGTATTTCACATCAGATAAGTATTGCCCAATCCCGACAAAATCCAAGGAAGACAATCATATGTAAAGAAGAAAAAGGTGGACTAGTATTACCTCATATTCCATCCTTTGCTGCTTATCTAAAGTAAAGTGGATCAAACGATCCTCAGAATTTTTTAATTTTTACAGTGAATTGATGGAGTCCATGTTTCGCCATATCGACCATAAAGTGTGGGATCTAAACCCCATCGCTCTCACAGAATATATCGCGAAAATAAAAAAATAAAAATCACTTTTGGCGAGAAGTAGCTTGTTCATGGCTCAATTGTATTAAACGAGGATTCAAAGAGAAGCAAATCAGTAACCTTCTCATTTTGATGACTTTGCTGGACAAAACGATTGGCACGAGATAGGCGAATGGTACTCGAATGAAGCAACATTTGTAAATGTTCTACTAACAGACAGTGACTTTCTCTCATTTAAAAATTTCAAGTCAAAATACAATATACAGACTAACAATTTTCTTATTTACTTCGCAATCGTGGCCAATGTGAAATCGTATCTGGCAATAAACTATGAAAATAGAGAAACCCGGAAGTCCTCAAATCAAAACAAAATTGATAAATCAAAAATGCTCAAAGCTTGTGTATAAAATGCTTTTGGATCATGTCAGGTTAGGCCCATTAAACGCCCAGATAAAGCGGAAGCACGATTTAGAGAGGGAAGGGGAGGCGTGATATTAATTGGCAAGAGGTATCTGTGTGGAAAACCTCATTTGAAACTCGGTTACAATACTTTCAGTATCAAATTGTACATAGAATTTTAGCCACCAATCACTTCTTTGAAAAATGGCACAGAATACCGCCAGCAAACTGTACTTTCTGTTCTGAAGAGAAAGAAACCATAATCCATTTGCTTTGGAATGTCGTTTTGTACAAATCATATGGAATGACTGTTTCCTTTGGGGGTAAAAAAATGAATTTACTACAAGATAGGTTAACCGGGACAGAAGTAATTCTGGGGAAAGCAGGCAAAAAGGCATGTCTCCTATGCCATATTGTCTTATTGATTAAAAAACAGTATTTGCCCGTCAAGTCGATGCTCTAGGAAGCCTAATTTGACAGCAGCAAGATCGGCAATTTTTCGAACAAAACATATCGAAGAATTAATTGCCGTGAAGAACAAAAAAAAGATTTCCTGAAAAAGTGAGATCCCCTGGCAGACCTCGACACTTAACTAATATATATAGCGTAGAAATGTGTTATAGGACCGCCTTAAGGTGTTATTCACGATGTTTTGATCATTATTTGTATGCAAAGAAATGACCTATAACATATTCAAATACCACAATACAGCATTCCATAGTACAAACATCAAACCAAATTTCAATCAACAAAAGAGTATTTATTTATTTTTTTTCGTAGTCGTTTTCCTCTCTGTCACGTAAGGATGTGGCGGAAAATGTAAAATCGGGACCTAATGTACGAATAAATGTCCAATGGTTCGTCCAGGGTTTACAAAAAAACATGAGGCAGCACCTAAAAGGTGCAACAACCCATCAGCCAGACAGTTTTAGTAAGTGTATATTTATTTCTCAAATACACTATAATTATGTTGACGCTGTAGAAGCCGAACTAGTGCAGCTGGTACAGATTGTTATTAGAGTTCAAAACCAGAATGGCTTGAAGCCTCTTGTTTTTGTTCAGAATATTTTTGTTCTTCCGTCATATTATTCGCACGTGTTATGTCAAATTATTTATTATAGTCCTCCATTGCATCCAACATCCCACACTAAATTTATCATATGTTAATCTTTACAAGCCACTGCTAAATCATCTCCTGAATTCAACCAAATCGTTCAGGCTTTTACATATGCATTTTCCATCCATAAATCGAGAATCATATCGGTTGCAATACAAAAAGTAATCCATATCGGCGAAACGGGATAATACAAGACAACTAGTAGGTCAGCTTGAAGGTAGGTCAATGAGTGCACATAGCGAGGGTCCTATCCTAGTTTTACCCCAATAATGCCAAATGACCATTCACGGTTTGATGATATATTAAATGCATACATTTGGAAAAAGTGAAATGGAATATGCGTGGTGCAATTGCATATATTCGAGAGTTAAGAATCATTGGAGAAAAGCCATATCCGATAAGTAAAGATAGATATGTTCAAGTTCCATACGGAGAATCAGGAGTAAATTCATATTTTCGCCTAATTTGGGAACTTTTCTAACAAACACAAATAATTATCCACTTATCAAAGAAAAAACGTTTTGTATCATAGATAATCATTTTGGCGCATTTAGTGTCATGCTTAGGTGAACAGTTTCGGATTAAGGCTCAGCTGCATTTAATCTTCCGCATCAGCTCCACGTAGAATGTGAAATTTAGGCCATCTCTATCTCTTTTCCGTCTTATCGGAAGCATAAATGTAAACGTCGTTGGGTAATATAGAAATCCGTCCAGAGGCAGAACTCGGATTTTCTAACTTTCGTTTAACCCGAGAAAGTAGAAGCAGCCATCATGCTAAATCAATAACATGTGGTGGTCACAAACTCAGACAGCGAAGGGTGTCTACTGTGTCATGGATTGCACCATGCAGGATCTCTTTACCTTCTAATTTGAGATAAGTTTTTTCTTACGTTGATATCAGTTTAAAATATACAGGTGACCCTGAAGAAAGGAATCATTCAGGTTTATTTCAAAATAATGACAATGTGGTCCCTTTAGTTATGTGGTTTTGATGTTTTTGACCGAATTTGGGAGACTTTGTCTCACTTCTATGGACCAATCATGAAGTTTTAAAATAAACCCAGAAATGAGTATCTATAATATGAATAAGCTCAACATTGACCAATATGTGCCTTGAGATGACAAGCGTGCAAACCCAGCTTTAGGAGACCATGATACATTATCACCAAGGTCTCGCGAATATGCTCAAAACATTAAGCGTACGATGAACTTCGACGTAAATAGCTCGACTTTGGCAAATATGCATGTATGATGGCATTTTGAGCTTGGGCATGATGTTGTGAGCAGGTATAGACTCAAAATTCGCCAGTAATGCCCCCAGATTAACGAGCACTCTTTAATCTAGTGTAATTATACCAGAAATCTATATATTTGCGTACCGCCTGTAGTAAGGTTGCAATGTGTGTCATAAAGCGGTCGTGCTGGGGTGTTTTACTGATCCAGTCTGGCGAGGGACAAGCAAAAGACACCCGTTTGGATTACCCCAACATGGCCGCATGTAGACGCTTATTGTCACATTCCTTTCAATAAAGGATTATAACAGGGTAAAGTTTTGTTACTGAGGTTACGGTAGCTATATAAAGTCGTGATAAATTTAACTTTTAGAATGGAAAAATCGGCACTGTTTTCGAATTGGGTTGTTCCCCAACAGTAATCTACGTATTGTCTTGTTTTCATTAGTATTATTGGAATGGGGCATTTTATACTAGTATGCGCGCTGTCAAGTTCATATGGGGAACAGCGTGTGACAGAAGACGAGGGAATTCGTTGTGAACTAGCTACGGTACTGAATTACAGTGTCACCCAAAAATTTAAATACCCAACACAGAACGCATATGAAATTGTATATGCCTGCCGCGAGACCAGCACCTATATTGCGACAACGATTTAAGATCATATGTCCCTCTGATAACTGTCCTTGTCCGTGCCATATACTCGGTTCTAGATTCTAGATTTGTACCACACTTTTCATGTATCATGCCCGTGGGGGAACAGAGGAACATATTTTATTTTGAAGCGAAAATGTCAAAGGTCAGCTTCACTTGTGACAGAAAATCTGTTAACAGAAAATGGGGAAAAATCCGTTCTAGTTGATGGATTTGTGCAAAATTGTGTGCATACCTTGCGATGAAGAAACCGGTGTACTTTGATGTCAAAGGTCGAGGTATTTTGGGCAGGAAAATCTGTAGAAAAAGGTGATAATATCCAGTTTCAGGTAATGAGTTCAAAACCTTGGGTAAGCGTTGCCCATAGGGCAAACAAGAAAGGGTGAGTGAGTGAGTAGGGTTTAACGTCGTTTTCAACATTTTTTCAGTCATATCACGACGATGCCTACATGTGCCAGAACACGAGAGTGTCCACAGTTCCTATTATCCTGGACACCGATCAGCCCAGTCAGTACAGCACCCGGTCACCCATCTAAATATTGACCGAGCTCAACGTTGCTTAACTTCGGCGATCTGACTAGAACCGGTTTGCCCAACGTGATACGCCGTAAACTGTTTTGGGGTCAATGAGTTGGGGGGGGGGGGGTATAATAATATGTTGTTTGTGTCAGAACTTCGGTTCAGAGATGTGGACTATGATGGAATTAAAAGTATGCCTCAAACTCGTGACAAACAAGAAGCAGCCCATCAATCTGAGCGTTTGTCAGTAAGCATGTATTACCTGTGCAACAGATCCTGCTCCATGTTAGGGATTGCTACTAAGTTGTAGGTATACCCTAAGGTCCCAAAGTCTGATGACGTATTATATTTCACTCAATCACTTGTCCAGAAATCTAACAGCGCTCATGTAACACGAAACCAATTAAATTCTCAGTGTCAACGCAAAGTACATGTGTCACAGGGCGTGAAGTCCTATATGTAACCCGATACACCAAATTAAAGCACCCTAATCCGACTGTGCCAGTCCAGGGACCTCGCGCTGGCAGTTAAGTTGATATCATGTTACATGAGGGAGGTGACAGGCTAATTTAATTGTATAACATCCCCACCAGCAATTCACTTGTCATGCATGTCGGAGGCCTAAATTGCATCAAGGGATAGAAGTGGGATGTTATTGTCATAGATATAGGGGGCCTACGTCATTAGGTTTCAAGACAATTGGAGAGATATGTAAGAGGCGTGAAAAGTTGACGTCTGGCGACTAAATGCAAACATGTGACTCCACAGGAAAGCCTCCCTCAGCACCTCACATTCAGACTACGATATGGAGGATTCTAGAACGTCGCCTTAGTACCTTAACGATTAGGATGTGTCCATGTGGAAGCTATGAAGTAAGCACACGACTCCCAGCACCGGCATAAGTGCAATTAAATACGCTAGATCGTGAGCTGTGATGGCAGATCTGCTCAACTAATTAACTCTTCTATTGATAATTCATGAGCATCGAGGGCCTCTGATGAAGTAAACATCTCAACTTGAGGAAAACACGGTAAAGCAAGAATACCCAGAAAAATACTAATAGTAATGCCCAACGTCACGCGGTAAATAATCTACTTGTGGAATATAAAATAATCATTTTAAATATGAGATAAAAATTTCAAAATCATGGTCATTTAAACTGAAAATCTGTAAAAAGCGTTATAAGTATAGGTATTTGTTAGGTACGCAACTATGTTTTCCGGGGTTACCAAATGTTTGCATTGTCCATTGTAATATAATCATATGTGATTCCTTCCCGTCACGTATGTTCACTATTGTTCAAGCTGTACAGGCGCACATTGGAACCCAGCGGCTCTTGTTAATTTGGGCAACATGGCTCTTGTATTTCCTTGGGGGAATTATTGATTTACAAGTTGTTGTTTTTTTCGGAATATTATTTCCCTGGGTGAATATAGGTTTGGTATCCCCTCTTTAACATCCGGCATCGTGTGTTTAGCAATATATACTGTGTTGGCAATATATTCTGACTAACTAACAAAAATAGAACAGACGCGTATAGAGACGTATTAAAGATACGATTGACGTCAGGCAGCATATCAAGGCTGTCTTTTCTGAAACATACATCAACAGACTACTACGAGATATGTTTCATTCATGATGTTTCCTGGTACTATTGTTTGAGAGAATTTGGAGGCGAACATAACACCCTAGCTCACTGCAATGGATAGGAGAGAACTTTATTATACCCCACCCCAAAATACCTCATATTGAAGCATATGCGAATTTGTGACTTGTGTTGAAAACTGTCTTCTTCAAAATGCAGTTACAAATTTTTTTTCATTTCCGAATCAATATAACACGTGCTCCGTTGATAGCAAATGCTCCTATCACCACATTCATTCAGTTTAGTCTGATTCATAGACATTGAGGCAGGGGAAACTCACACCAACATTGTGTCATGGATAACAACAACAAAGTTTAACCCTTTTATTGCCTCCTCTCCATGTTGATGACATGCAGTTTAGAGAGATTGTTAACCGTGAAACCTTCCAGTTTGTTTTATGCAATGTTTTGAATGCCATTAAACGAACGATATGTTTATGACAGTATTATATGCGTCATCAAACTGATAAATAAAATAGTTTATAATTATGGGCTTACAACCGATATAGAGGTAATTATTGTGTGCTCTTTTGCCTCGAGAAATCGAGGCGTTTTTGACGATGTGTGAAGGACGTCTCAACGGTATGTTAGAAGACAAAAAATATCCATATGAAAGTTTTAAATCCAAATCTAACCAGCAAATGTAGTGAAAAGGACAAATCTTCGTCTCGAAATGGTTTTCGTCTTGGTTCGCCTGTTATATTCATATCCCGCAGTGTCAGTGTTGACCTATATACTTGTGTGGGCAAAGGAGGGTATGCGGCAGTTGCATTTATACAGGGCTGCCTGGATTTTTATGGTAGTTTTATGCCAATCGTATCTACATGTGTCTGCCTTCTTTCTTGAGTAGCTGACCTTCATGGCTCGTTCTCGCCATCGTACCTTGACTGTTATCGTTATGGTCAACGTAAGCGTTGCCTGCAAAGGCAGGAGCATAACACAACAAGCCACAGGAAATGAATAAAGTATTTCCTTTTTCAGTACAGACCAGAATAACATTTTATGGCTACTTGATTTGAAATTGGGTTTCTATAAAGCATATTGTTTTTTTTACAGTTTTGTTTTCTGTGGCGTACCAGATACGACTGAGGAATAAAGTTGCGCTCTGTATGTACATGTAGCATGTATTTGCACGTGACACGCAAGATGCTGAAGGTTAGAATATCCTTCAAACATTGTTTCCCTAACTGAGGCAAATACATCTAATGCCCATCCACAGAAACTCTGGGGATGGAACCTTGAAGGTATCACTTGATGCAATAATCTATTATATGCGGAACAATTGTAAGATATGTGATGGATAAATCTCTGTGAATAATCCGTGCTAGAACTGCGTGAGCAGAAGCATGATCCAGCAATTGGACGTTTTCAGAGTTGAAACATCAAACAGCGGTTGAGTTTTTTTCGGTTGAGTTGCATCCTCCATTGAATATGAAGATAGATATTGAAATATGCAGCAATTGACTAGGTATGAGTATGCGTGTAGAACGCAATTCGAGAGCGATCTGACGTCAGCCACCCTGTGTTTAGTATAGATCAACTGATCAGTTTCCCACGGGTCGATAAACCAGATGTTTTAGGTCAAGTAACTACATCAATACATACACATACAGATAGTCCATGACAGGGGGGGGGGGGAGTCGCCTGGTACTTAAACCATGTATTCCTTCACATTTGACCCTCTCAAGTATTTTAAGTATATATAAACATTTGGAAACTCTCGCAGGAAACACCCCTATGTTTATGTATACTATGTTTGTCTTTTTGAATTTGATGCTGATAGTATTATATGGAGATTATGGACGCGGATATTCTTTAATGGACGACGGCTGGATTAAGAATGACGGACTAGACGCTTGTAATTGGCAATAAATTCTGACTAACTAACAAAAATAGAACAGACGCGTATAGAGACGTATTAAAGATACGACTGACGTCAGGCAGCATATCAAGGCTGTCTTTTCTGAAACATACATCAACAGACTACTACAAGATATGTTTCATTCATGATGTTTCCTGGTACTATTGTTTGAGAGAATGTGGAGGCGAACATAACACCCTAGCTCACTGCAATGGATAGGAGAGAACTTGATTATACCCCCACCCCAAAATACCTCATATTGAAGCATATGCGAATTTGTGACGTGTTGAAAACTGTCTTCTTTAAAATGCATTTCGTAAACAACAGGCTCATAAATCGCACGACTACGTAAATTCTTTATTCAGCTAAAGAGGTTTTTCGTTTCCGAATCAATATAACACGTGCTCTGTTGATAGCAAATGCTCCTATCGCCACATTATTCAGTTAAGTCTGATTAATACATATTGCACAGAGGCAGAGGAACCTCAGTCACACCAATAACAATAACAACAACAAAGTTTAACCCTTTTATTGCCTCCTCTCCATGTTGATGACATGCAGTTTAGAGAGATTGTTAACCGTGAAAACTTCCAGTTTGTTTTATGTAATGTCTTGAATGCCATTAAACGAACGATATGTTTATGACAGTATTATATGCGTCATCAAACTGATAAATAGAATAGTTTATAATTATGGGCTTACAACCGATATAGAGGTAATTATTGTGTGCTCTTTTGCCTCGAGAAATCGAGGCGTTTTTGACGATGTGTGAAGGACGTCTCAACGGTATGTTAGAAGACAAGAAATATCCATATGAAAGTTTTAAATCCAAATCTAACCAGCAAATGTAGTGAAAAGGACAAATCTTCGTCTCCAAATGGTTTTCGTCTTGGTCCGACTGTTATGTTCATATCCCGCAGTGTCAGTGTTGACCTATATACTTGTGTGGGCAAAGGAGGGTATGCGACAGTTGCATTTATACAGGGCTGCCTGGATTTTTATGGTAGTTTTATGACAATCGTCTCTACATGTGTCTGCCTTCTTTCTTGAGTAGCTGACCTTCATGGCTCGTTCTCGCCATCGTACCTTGACTGTTATCGTTATGGTCAACGTAAGCGTTGCCTGCAAAGGCAGGAGCATAACACAACAAGCCGTAGGAAATGAATAAGGCATTTCTTTTTTTCAATCCAGTCCAGAATAACATTTTATGGCTAGACTTGATTTGGAATTGGGTTTCTATAAAGTATATTGTTTTTCTTTACAGTTTTTTTTTCTGCGGCGTACCAGATACGACTGAGGAATAAAGTTGCGCTCTGTATTTGCACGTGACACGCAATATGCTGAAGGTTAGAATATCCTTCAAACATTGTTTCCCTAACTGAGGCAAATACATCTAATGCACATCCACAGAAACTTTGGTGATGGAATCTTGCCGGTATCACTTGCTGCAATCTATATGCGGAACAATTGTAAGATATGTGATGGATACATCTCTGGGAATAATCCGTGATATAACTGCCTGAGCAGAAGCTTGATCCAGCAAGTGGACGTTTTGAGAGTTGAAACATCAAACAATGTTTTCTTTCGGTTGAGTTGCATCCTCCATTTATATGAAGATGGATATTGAAATATGCAGCAATTGACCAGGTATGTGTATGCGTGTAGAACGTAATTCGAGAGAGGTCTGACGTCAGCCACCCTGTGTTTAGTATAGATCAACTGATCAGTTTTCCTACTGGTCGATAAACCAGATGTTGTGAGTCAAGTAACTACACCAATACATACACACGCACAAAGTAAACAGATATTCCTTGACAGAGGTGTTCGCAATTTGATACCAACTATGTAGCTGGGGTGGGGGTCTCAGAATATGATGCGTCCGATCATACAGGCAAACATTTGGAAACTCACTACATCAAATTTTTTTCCTTCATTTTCTTAACCATTTACAAACGTATTTTATTGATAACAGAGGTAATTTGAATCCTACTCCCCTCCCCTCGCATCCCCTCGTCAGATGTTTGTCTCTCAGACGTTTCATTCAACCAAATGAGCTGGCCTTACTTGAACTGTTGGCACAATTCAATTTACCATTTATCCTGCTTGTTGTAACCCACTTACTACGACCTTTCTGACGGTAAGAAGATTATCGCATTAGGTAGATGCATTATTCAGATTTTCGCTCACAGCTGTCTTGGTGTAAGGTGATCAGTGAATACAGTACAACAATGTGGGACTTCGTGGAATGTAATCGATACCATCTTAACAGTCGTTTTACAATGTGCTGGCCGTGTGCAAATAAGTATGAGTGTACGCTATTAGAATCGCTGCCAGTGCAGAATATATCCATGCCACGTTTATCTTGACATCTCGGTTGTATTTTGGAATTATTGCACATTTTGCTTGTCAATTAGTATGTAGAATTTGATTGAAAGAACCGATACGTTATGCCCTACATATATTTTAATTATTGTGGAGCATTCTACAGGATTGTTCCATGTAGATTGTTGATACTATAGGCAGGTGGAAGGCGGAGGTCATAAAATAATTCAATCACACTGTCACCTCTCTCATGTAACACGACATCAATTTAATGACAACGCGAGGTCCTGGACTGCCACAATCGCAAGAACACCCTATAATTTGCTGCGATTTGGGATTACATAGAGCGCGGAGAGTTTGGTTTAATGTCACACTTAATGTTATTTCACATATTTTACATATAGGACTTCACGACCTGCAGCACATGCACTGTGCGATGTCAATTACATTTGTGTCGTGTTACATAAGCGATGCTTGAGTTTGGGATAATTGGTCATCTGAATGGATGAAGAAATATTCACGTGATTGGGAATACAACATTATCAGGGTTTAGGTCTATTGCGATCAGGAATTGAACCAATTGATTTTGCGCGCGAGAGATACGCGGTCAGATTTATCACTGAGTGCAGCCAGACATAATGCTGTTCAAATCTCAAAATTGAAGCTATCCGAGATATCTTTAGAGAATGTGTCTCGGTCGCTTCGATTGTGCCTGTTCATGTAAATGTGAAAAAAAATAAAACACGGCAAGCGGCAGTAGCCCCAGGTTAAGTGAAATTAAGCACAATATACGAAACTTGAACAGAACTCGCCTGAACGTGTTTTCCGCTCTATATGTCCCGCGATTATGGTTCCGGAAAGACATATATGGTTGCAAATGAGTCAGATCCGTCGTTCAGTAACCAGCCGTTGTCTATCAGCGATATATCTATTTCATGATGCATACAATAAATATAGATTATGTAACCATGATAAACACAAGCTAGCTTATTACACTAGAGAAGCGGTCAACAGTTTTAATGATGCCAGCAACCATTAAACTGTAAC
This sequence comes from Hanleya hanleyi, assembly GCA_036873755.1. Taxonomy (NCBI): domain Eukaryota; kingdom Metazoa; phylum Mollusca; class Polyplacophora; order Lepidopleurida; family Hanleyidae; genus Hanleya; species Hanleya hanleyi. The sequence continues at coordinate 76,106 of JAVTVY010024824.1, read as the reverse complement.
CTGTTAACGAATTCAACCTGGTCTTTGCATAAAATTCAAGTTAATGCTTTAATAATATAGTTGCGCCGATAGCACTGCACACAATGGAAGATAATCCTCTAATAATACAGATGGACCGACAGCACCAGCAGGCACAGTGAGGTCTGCTTTGACAGCGGTTCGTTCATTCGATCGCTATCCCATCTCTTTAACATGGGGTGTGTTTTTATCTATTGATAACTGGTGTAAATAAGATATATGGATCACAATATCCTACAATTCCAAGAAAGATCGAAGAAACGACTAGATTTATATTTATGAAAATTTTGCCAATTTCAGGTCGAAAGTAGTCCGGTTATCAATAGTTAGAAAAAATCCAGTCCCTTGTTAAAGTGAGTGAATGAACGAACTGCTGTCAAAGCAGGCCTCTCTCTACTGGTGATGTCGGCGCATCTGTAATGTTAGAGGATTGTCTTGAATTTTGTGCAAAGACCGGATTGCACTATCAAGAAAAGTAAGCCGACTATTCACGACATGATCATCAGCTATGGAATGAACGAGTAAACCCATATAATTCTTACACTCGTTCCTTCGTGGTTTATTGGGCTACTTTAGACCGTATAATATTCTGAACACATATATAACCAGGGAAAATATATAGTCAGACTAACATCCAAAAAACTTAGGCATATCGGCAATTCATAATTTATGTTTGACAGAAGGCTATCGCACCATGCTCTCCGAAGACCAGTTATCTGTTTAGACCATTAGCCGATATACTGCTGCCAGTATGGATCAATTATTTAGACTCTACCAAAGTGATATATTGGGAAAAAATTGAGAGCCTTCGTTTCGGAAGATGAACGTCGAATATATAGTCAAAATACGAGATTGTGTAGCAAATCCCAACAACTGCAAAGTTTAGAGAATTTGTTCAATGCTCCCAAAAATGGTGAAATCTAAAAGAAATCTGGCGTTACTTAAACGTTATTTTTTCTAAATTCTTAAAAGTGGGAGCCACACAAAAAGAAGATAAAAGAATATTATCCTTGTGTCAATATCACCCTTGAATAAATAGTCTTTAAGCCAGTTTAGAATAAATAACATGATTTAATAATGTTAAAGGGCTGTCAAAAGGCTATTCAAACATTTCGTTTTAAATTATGCAGCTACACTAACTTCAGTGGTAGAAACTTTTCAGTCTTGTTATAAAGGGTCTATCCAGGGAAACCTCTGCCACAGTACAACAGCCGAAACTGTTTTTATCCGGCTGTCCGGTTGGTTTTATCGTTAACGAGTAAAATCTCTTGCGGCTGGTTCCATTGCCGAGGAGATCAGACTCATCTGACTTGCTTCATTGGGACCGGCTGGTCAAGTCATAAACCAGCTAAGACTCGTTCCGCTGGTCCCATTTTGAGTTTGATTCGAGGGAGACACTGCCAGAGCAGGGTAATGAAGTAAAAATGGTGACAATAATTTGCCTCGACGTCACGCGTACACTAGGATGCAAACAATCGAGTTTCAACAGAAAGATCTAATCACTGGCAGTGAAAAACACCTGAACCAATCAGCATGCAAGAATGCACGATCCAGTCAAATAGGATAAATATCATCCATTATTCGGCCTTAACAATAGCCATGGAGTATCGATCAAAGGAACATCATTATGTAATCTACGAACAGAAATCAACGAAAAGCCCCAAATTTAAGGGTGACGTCACTTTCGCGATGCCTTGGTTGATCAGGAACTTTCTCGGCTGAAACCGTTAGGACCTGCCGATATGTTCCGGTTTCATCCCGGCTTTCACTCGATCAAAATATCCCGGTTTTTTAGATGGTATGAACTTAATCTGGAAGAGTCACTGTGTTGTATTGTTATCATGATTTTGGACGTTTCCAAACTCTCCGAAGCGATCAAGTTTTTGCGCTGGCGTTATATTTTGGGGGCGTCTCGCCGCATACCCATGTCGTGTCCCAAATTAGTCCCGACAACAGCAAAACCGGGAAAATTACTTGAAACGATGTTTTTTTCATCTTATTCAACGTTCAATTCTTATATGTATGCTTTAGTAAACCTACTTGAAATGAATTTTTTATTTATCGTTTGTGAACGGCGAATATATAGTTAAATATTAGTTCATCGCCTCGATTATTGATTGCATAAATCACTAACACCAGACCCAGAATTGATAGCGCTTTGTATCAAATCAACAGGATGCGCCCTGAATAAGAAATTAGAAGCACGCATCCTAAGCATCCCAGTACACTGACTTATTTGCGTGTCTGAATGAATGTTTAAGGCCGGATCATCTGTTTACAATGAGCAGGTTGTAAAAATGAACGGCAAGAAATTTCACAGCTGGGCAGAAAGGCAGAACGTAAATTTAATGCACAAACTCAGGGAGTATTTAAACAAACGCGATTAACAGATTAAGCGAATTATATCGGTTAAAATATTAAAGCATGCTACACTGAGGGATACTACGCAAATTGATAGTTTCGCAAATGAGTCATCCGTGTTTCCTTCCATGCTAGCAGATCAAATGCTTTGTCGCAGAAACTATACGACTAAATATTTGTGGAAACATTACCAAAAATATTACATGATTCATTTACAGTTTAGTTCTTCAGTCGGTTCAATACATAAGTACTCACTGTCGCTGCCAATATAAGTTGTATATATTGCATATATACGCCTTTGTTCCAAACATGAAATCATCATATAGTAAATGTTCATTATCTAAGTCAGTTGATAAGCTTCAACATATTAATTTATAATAAAACGCTTATGGAAATGGATACGAGACATTTTTACGGGAAATAATATTAATGGTTTATAGATGCCACTGTAATAGCGATATGCAGTTCATTCAAGCGACAGAACAAGTCAGGGATTATTTTGAAGTTCAAAGTCATTTGCGTAATTAGAATAGTCGTTTTATTTTCATCACCGTGATTAAAAAATACTGGCAATTCAAGTAAACTTTTGAAATGCAATACAATTAAGATGAATTAACCAAAATTATTTTTGAATGTGAAATTCACAATAATATGGTATCATTGTTCAGTGACATTAGTTCCAAGATAAACATAGATAAAAATTATTTAGTTTTGTAACTCTGCACATGAATATCAAATGTGCGGTTGTAATGTAACGTCTTCACCGAAGACTACAGATAGGAAAGGAAAAAGAACACGACTCGATCTCAAATCGACTCGAGCGATTTCTAGAAATATCAAGATGGTCTTGTACTTCGAGAGAAAATCGGGAAGACAACGGATAGAGATAAACCGGGCCCTTTCGAGACGAGCTATTTATCGGTATTACTCGATCATCGAGAAATCGTCTCGATCGATCGGACGTGACGCCTAAGACGAGGGGATTTTGTTCTTGAAATATACAGAAAAAACAAACCACTCATGTCACAAAAGGTTCGGCCCTAAAATTTAGTATGAATATCTGAAAGCGTCATGGGTAAAAGGCTTCACAATATAGACTCGTAGGCAGGAAGGGGGAGGGGTGTTGGGTTGTGCTCGCGCAATGTCGACTTTAGTTCGATCACCATCATCATCATTTTATTTCACTCTGACCACTCGGGGTGGTACGAGAGGTATACAACTATTACATATATACATATGGCGACTACATGTTTATGTATTGATTATGTTTACACACGCAATTATACAATAATTGACTATTCTATCCGTATTTACAAAGTGCCATACCTTTCTTGACAAATTTACATATATTTTTCAACTTATGTATATCTCCAGTTTGGAAAATATTTCTGACTTTGATTACATTTGGTCTGACGTAAGTTTTGACGGGAATATACTTTGCTCGTAAAGCATTCCATGTTGGACACAAAAGCATAAAGTGAAACTCGTCCCCTGTGCTACGTGTTTCACATGTCGTGCACTAACGTTCAGATGGAGGTATTGCTATGTGACGCAATCTTCCTGTTTCTATTGGTAGTTTATGATTGCAGGTTCGAAATCTGGACAGGATTTTTCTGCTTTTATCATCCAGATTCTTCAAAATTCCAGCTCAAAATTTGTTTTATATACATGTATTCGGTATATAACACCCTTTTTGGGTCACTGTACCATTTTTGAATAAATGGATCCTCCAGAATGTTAGAAAAAAACAGGCTGCATTGTTTACGCTCTGAGAATCCCAGATATAGTTGAAACGGTATTGTATAGTATGGTTTTAACGTGCTTTAGCCAGGGATAGTTGACTACTTCACCTTACGGTTACGCACCACTATAATTAAGTTCTTCACAAACAGGACAGTATATTTTCCCAAGGAAACCTTACTTTATTATTACACTTCTACAGGGATTTTCTCTGCTGTTGATTGGGAACTACGCAAGACATGGGAGAAAATCGCGAAATAAACTCATATATTGTAAAACACGTTTTCATTTATTTTCTTATATTTGGACTTGCCCCGCCCCCTCCAATATTAGGCGCTTTCATCGCGATTTGCTAGGACTAGATACCACATTTTTTTTAATCGCACCTCCCCCCCGCCATAAATCCTGCGTACAAGCCTGTAGTAGACAGGGATTGTTCTAAGAACACTAAATCCCGCGTGTCTGCGATACTGACACAGTCAGTGGACCACCCTGGCAGACACGTAAATCACGAAAACTGACAACCTAGAGCACATAAAAGTATATCGACTGTAAATAAAAAATATATAATAACGCCTCCAAAACACAGGCAATAATTGCCTTATCCCAGAAGCCTACAATACAGAAACGTTTTAAGCTTCCGGACAACATATATGTGTACCGTAGTGAACTAGTCGCTATAATCAAGGCTATGGAATTGGCCCTCGAATAACACCCTAACGTTGATTTTAAGTGGTCCTAAAGTGGCCTGATTTCAATTGCAAAGATCTGATCTCATATACCAAATAGAAAGTATATGTACACAAATACACAATAATGGTATTGAGGTTAGTCTAGCATCAGTCCCAGCCAACGTTGTTTGTCCAGCATAGGTCCCAACCTACGTTAATGTGGTAGGGAAAATAAACCCCTGATAGGGCAGTCAAAGACAACTTCACTAAAACTGTACCTGACGTGATCATGTGAGAGGAAGTGATGAACTGAATACTATGATTAAAAGCAGACTACATAGTAAATGAGAAAAAGGAAGGGAATGAAGAAAAGCGCCAGCGATTGCTACGGTAAAAAAAAAGGTAAAAAAAGTTGGACGTGTGGATTTCTATTATAAGGTAAACGTGACGACCTCATCGTGACGACCGCATCATCACAAGATGAAAATCAGGCAGACCAGGACAAAAGAACACATTACCACTGTGTTACCTTATGCAGCAACGAAGAAGAAACGATAACGCATTCCCATTTAAATGCTGAAACATGGCTCTCTCCGGCGCACCCTACAAACGAGCTGAAAAACTTTTTCGTTCCTCTAGCTTTAGCAACCATACTAAATCCCAAATTGCCAATAATAAACAAGGTATACACTACATAAATAACTTATATCAACTCGAATGGCTATTATCCTATCATTTATATTTTATGAAGATATTGAATAGTTCGCACTGTATTACACGCCTGGATGTTCAAAAGTCCATGGAGATATTTTCATATTCAAAAGAGCTATTGAGCACGGAGTTACCTTGATTTTGAGAGCAGACAATACATATGTATGTATGACCGCCAGAAACGGTTAGTAGGTTAGGAATAAAATTTCCTATATTTTGAGGGTCGTATGTCCCACAACCTATTTAAAAATCAATCAATAAAAAAAACTATATGACCAACGGCGATTCCTTGATTCTGCGAATCGACTGTTCTGTAGATTCACAAATTTTCACAATCACGACATGCAGGGCTGTTTCGACCTAAATTAGGGTTACTTGGAAAAGATAGATACTTTCATCCTGGGGTCATGTGTCTCATTTCCAGCAAAACTACTAAACACGCTCACCATATAAACTAAACTAACCGATTTGAAATGAAATAGCTGAGCCAGTATTCCCAAGCTTCTTCATTTATCTATATTACGTATATATTCATCATTTATTATATGTTTCACTGTGTGTATGGTGTATGATGATGAGCGGTTTAAAACATCGTGTCTGGGAGATACTCGATTCAAATCCCTCATTTACTAATGCTAAGAAACTGAAATGCTACAAACCATCTTCTGGTTCGTTTTCAACAGTCACATCACTACAGATCCACTTGGAATAACCACTTGACAAAACCCGGTAACATCGAACCAAGCGACGGAAAGTAAAACCATCCAAGACAAAGACAAACATCCCCGGAACATACTGCCCTTGACTTGATACACTATATGGGGTTCACAGCCCATCATATATCAAGGCCAGCGCATAAACATTTGACTTTTACGCACAAAAAGATGAAGTCTACCATCCTGTTCTCTGACACAGATTCCAAGCAATGATACAGACAAAGATTTCTTACGACCACTTGCCGTTTTTTCTATACGGTTTTATGTGTACGAGAAGGGAAGAAAGGACTCAATTAGGCGTTCAATTATCCAAAGCACTAATATTACAATTTAGATTCACTCTATAAACTGAATGACTAGAGTAGATAGACGAACCTTTATATAAACTTTTTAAGTGTAGTATTTTGCGTGATTTGTTTTGCAGTATAACGATTGTAAATCTATGTATTTAGCATAGAAGCGGTCCGAAACCTACAATTTGTACAACAACAGTTTGTATCTTTCCGTTCGAAAGAAAAGTAAATCCAATAAAAGTGTTCACATGCATGTAGCCATTCTGATTAGAACATCAAATGATTGCATTTGCGAACGTTCATGCTTCCAAGCTTTTTAAGGATCAGCTGCGCGCCCAACGTAAGTTAAAATCGTTCGATCTTTAGATGGCCAAGGTTGTGAGAAATAAGTACAGGTTAACGCGACAAACACAAGTGTGTGATGTAATGCAGTTATAATCGCTGTCGTATCTTACTGTGGGACGTGAAGTTTGGTGATCACGGCAGAATAAAACGTTTTTCATTTAACTTCATACATTTCAGCTTCGAATAATAACGTGTTTATTACTAGATTGTTACTTTATTGGTGAGTTGTTCGTTAGTCCTTCATATACGTCCGGGTGGAATGCCTTGGCGACCGTCTATGTATCACTATACAATTAATCATTGATATGAATAATTCGGTTATTTTAGCTAAATTTACCTTGACTGAACATAATCAAACGTGAAGGGCATGTCAGTGCTTCTTTGGTCCGTTTAACCGTACGACTTTTTGTCAAGGCCGGGCAACGTATAATGCATGACACTTGCAATCAGCTAAAACTTCGCATATGTCTGAAAGCTTGTTTATTCTCTGGAAAGATGTTTTCGAAGAACAGCATTGGTCTCCTGCAAATTTGTCCAAAACTTGCTATTGAAATCAAGGTAGTAAAAGAAGTTAAATTCTTAGGAATATTGTTTGATCAGTGATTAACGTTCTTATCGCATATAACTTGCCTGATGGCTAACTGAACGAAAGCTCTTGATTTGTTGAAGGTAGTTGCCAGCTATAAGTGGGGAGGAGACCAGCAAACGCCTCTCCATATATCGATCACTTGTTCGTTCTAAGCTTGATTATGGCTCAATTGTTTATAACGGTGCAAGCAAGTCAAACTTGGCAAAGCTGAATCAGATCCTCCACTTTGCCCCGGAGAGTTCAGAACATTACCTAAAGAAAGCTTATACATCGAAGCAGATGGATCTCCTGTATAACTTCGAAGAATTAAACTAGCACAGCAATATATCACAAAATTGCGATTTAATCGCTCAAATCCTGCATATAACTATGTTTTCAACCCTCAATACATGGATTGGTATTTAAAAACACCTCCATTATTCCGCCTCTTGGAATTCGTATGAAACTACACATTGTAGCAGCTGGCATTAAGCTTAGTCAAATTTTACCTAAACAGCTCTTGCCAGTTCACCATGGCAGTTAGCGAGACAAGAAGTATATATTACAATGACGAAATATAAAAAGGCGGACACGAGTCAACTGGTGTATTCACATTAATTGGGTCTATTGAGAGATTAATACAGATCGCATCAAGCTATTTATACAGATGGTTCTAACGATAGGGAGAGAGTAACGTCTGCTACTATCTTTAGCTCCGACACTAAAACCTGTCGACTTCCAGGCAAAAGTTAAATTTTCACTGCAGAAGCCACAGATCTATTGTCAACCTGAGAATATATTGGGTTTACTTTAGGAGGAAAATGTCACATTCTATGATTCACTATCATGCCTTCAAGCGATCGAGAGTGGAACTTCAGCTCACTCCAGTTCTTGAACATTCTACAAGTATATGACCGTAGATTTCATCAGCAGATTCATGTTGTATTTTGTTGGTTGCCTAGCATTGGCATTAAAGGAAATACTGAAGCTGATGAAATGACTAAGGCAGCCCTAGATAATGAGGTTGATCCTGTTGCAATCCCATATAGCGATTTCAGACCCTCTGTTTGTGCTTATGTGAGAAAGCTGTTTCAATCTTTATGGGATGCCGTGGATAATAACAACCTTCACGAGTTTCATAAAACTGTAGGATACACATCTGAGAAGCCAGAAACGTTTCAATCAAGCCATGATCAGGCTACGTAGAATCGGTCATTTACTAAACAGGAGCCAGCCCCATGATGTTTTCCATGCCATGAAGATCTCACGGTGAAACATGTTCTGATCGACTATATAGATTTTAAGATTTTCATCAAGCAGCTACCTTAGAAGATTGTTTTAGTCGGGTAAAAGAACACTGTAGGTTAGGTTATTTGACAGAAATCGGTTTGTTGTATAAGTTTTAAGGTATGCACATGTGTTGGTGTGTTGTGTCGATTATTTCTTGGTTGCTTGGTTGTTGACTTGTTTCTGTTGGAATACTTAGAATTTTGTTTGATCGTAGCTATATAGCTGAAATATTGCTGAACACGACGTTAAACCTTAATTCTCTCTCTTTCTTCCTCTTCGTTTAGACTGAATCATCGAGCGAATATTGGCGCAATATTAAATTGAAGACTAGACGCTAATATTTTATGCCAACATTCCCTTTTTGTCGAATAAACACTTTAAACACAGACGCCTTATACATACTAGTTTCCAGGTTTTACTCCATGGGAGACTATGCGTGGTATCGAGGCTGTCAATAATTCACACATTTTCGTCAGATTTTTCAGGCATTCTTCCCAACTATTTCATAATAATTTCGTGTTTTCAACATTTTTGTCTTTTTCCTCCAAATGGCTGGATGCTAAACTTACTTGATCTGGAGGAATGAATATACTTGTAACAAACGTGTTTGCTTAGGCGTGACCACAGCGGTATGATCTATTAAATTACCAGCCTCTGGTCTCTTGTTTGGTATATTACTTACCGACAGGAATTTCACTTACTAGATGTCTCCGTGATATCTTCCTATCCTAATATATGATTACAGATATTACAATAAATACGGGTATCCAGTGTGATTGACGGGACGCATTTCCGAGACAACCTACATGGAAATGTCGCTCAGATCCGATTCTTCAAACGGGTAACGCCGTAATCCGTACTTCTTTAAGGCGATTCTCGACATATAATCCCCGGAGAACACAAACTGTGCAAAAACTCGGCGGAAATGTAAACTATAGCGTATAAATGGATAAATTGGCGTCTTGGGGCTCAACGAAGAACAACACAAGTATTTTCATGTGATATAATGGCTGATTTGTGCACAGAAAAATGAACATCACCCAACATTTACAATCCCGGACACTGAAGGATTTGGAAAAATATTATTGCCAGAAGAAGAAATATTGTCTTTGGCTGTTTTGGCTGACGGACGATATGGAATGAAATCAGATCGTTGAAAACCCATTTACTGTGAGATATAAAATTGAGGACAACTGACAACACGTGTGTTTCTGATGTAACAATGCTTATTGACATGGATAGATACGGATAAAAAATAAGTGATTAACTTATTCGAAAAAAACTATTATTCCTTTCATATATTCGGTACGACATAATAAATGTTGAAATGGCTCGAATCCTCAAAATCGAATATTACGAACCTATTTACAAACACAGGCTCATTTCATGGGGAAATACGTACGCTACTCACCTACACCCATTGCTCCTACTTCAGAAGAGGGCACTGCGAATAATTACTTTATCAAATAAACTAGACCATACAGAGCTTTTATTTAAAGAAAAGAAAATTCTACAACTTTGTAAATTGAATGCATACTCATCTCTTCTCCTCGCCCATAAAGTCTTTCATCACCCTAGTCAACTGCCCAAAAATTTCCATTGTTATTTTACCAAACAATCTTCCATTCACCACTACAATACTCGAGGTCATCAATTCAATTTATACAGGCCTATTTACCTGACTAACTTATCACTTCACTCTGTTAAAATTGCTGGTTCTCGAGAGTGGAACAAATTACCCTACTTGCTCAAAGAAATTAATTCAACCTCCCTATTCAAATCGAAACTTAAATCATACCTGATTGAACACTGACCAGTTTCACAGCAGCACTTTATTGTTCATGAAATGTATCATGTGAAATACTCCTTGTATAATTATTTCTACTGGGATAGAACAAGCCTCATGGGGCTTTAATCCCGCCAATATTTAGTCTGTATAATGTTAATGGACATGGATTTATTTTATTGGTCAATAAATATTCATTCATTCATTCATTCATTCATTTGACCTGAGTAAAACTGAAAATCGGAGTTTATGCGATTTATTGCTGAGATATCAGGTATGTCCATTAGCAAGTAGATATGTGAATATGTATGTTATCTCTATTTCGGAAGGATTAGGGTTCGTTTTATCCACCTTTATTTCCTTTTGCTGGCAGGGTGCTTATTCAATTGGATTTGATCGTTATTGCGACTGTCTATTCCATTTTCCATGCAACAGCATTAGCACCAAATGTAAACAAAAAACAAACAAACAACAAACATCAATCATAGTATGCATAAACATAGGCTAGCTTCCACGAGAGAAGCGATCAACAATTGTCAACGATACGGGCAAAACATCATGTTCCAAAAATATCCATTCCGTGTCGCTGATAAGTATTCATAATCCATATGATTTTCCGTCCGTCCTACGTTCCTAATCCTCAGCGACCCCAACTGGATCAGACCGGCACGTTTGCACCTCTTGGTCGCTGGTGGCGCTTTATCTGTATTATCCAATCATCGTTCCTTAATGTCTGATTGATTTATAACAGCACGTCTGTCTTGCACCCAGACCTCAGCAGACGTGATGGTGGTTACCGAGATAAACAAATGTGTCGCCGGAACTATCCGTAGGGCTAGTTATATTGGCTACGGTCTAGGTCTAGAGCGTAGGTCTATTTATCCGGCTCTAGGGTCACAGGGCGGAAATATATCAGACAAAGGATAGAAGGAAATATTGATAATCACTGCGAGTGGTCATTTATCTGATTTTTATCACACGAGTTTGATAAAACCATATGAAACGAGCTTTAGCGAGTTTCATATGGGGTTTATCAAACGAGTAACAAAATCCTAGATGGCCGCTTTTGATGACGTCATTTTCAAAAACGGCATTTTTGGTCGATTTTTCGGTCAGATTTTCCGATTTTTTTATTTATGCCATTTCTCCGCAAAAACTGCATGATAAATTAGTAAATATTGATGTGATGTGAAATAAAATAGTTTTTGCCCACTTTTCATCACGGAAAAGCAGTAATTTTGAAGAAATATGAGAAAAACATCACTTTTTATGGTACCCCACGTTGCCGCCATCTTCAATTTACCCATGATCCTCTGATCGGTATGCAAATAGGCTCAAAATGACCCCAGTGTAATAAGCTATAAAGTCACGGAGTGTCAGCGCTCTATTTATGGTCGTTCTGGAGATATCGCAGAAATTTTGGTAGGGAAGGGGCATTTTGCCCCCTCCCCCCCAGCCCCCCTCCAGGCCAGGTAGGGTTAAATTATATCAACGACGATGTCCTCAGGCAATGAATACCAACCAACCTGTCAACCAAACTCGATAAGACTGTTTTGTCGAAACTGCGATCAATCCACACCGGGAACCGAAATTCGCAGCGTTGTATTGCAGGCTTACGGTCATTTCCCTTTTCACACACTGCTTGTCCGTATTCGTTGAGTTGGTGAGGAAGCGGACACTCGACAAAACATAATCCCAGCATAATGTATATAATATCAGTAAATACTGTGTCAGTTTTGATGTAGACTTCTTTCCTGGATCGTTCATTTATTTTGGGTCGTCACCTGAGTTTTGTAAATCTGATTCGATTTCCAGTATATTTTTTATCGTTTCTGATATGCGCGAAAAAAATGTCAAGGGATGAAGTATTCTGATTTCTGAAGCCCAGAACCCTACATACAGAAATGTTTTAAGCTTCCGGACAACATGTATGTATACCGTAGTGAACTAGTCGCTATAATCAAGGCTATGGAATTGGCCCTCGAATAACACCCTAACGTTGATTTTAAGTGGTCCTAAAGTGGCCTGATTTCAATTACAAAGATCTGATCTCATATACCAAATGGAAAGTATATGTACACAAATACATAATAATGGTATTGAGGTTAGTCTAGCATCAGTCCCAGCCAACGTTGTTTGTCCAGCATAAGTCCCAACCCACGTTAATATCGTGGGAAAATAAACCCCTGATAGGGCAGTCAAAGACAACTTCACTAAAACTGTACCTGACGTGATCATGTGATAGGAAGTGATGAACTGAATACTATGATTAAAAGCAGACTACATAGTAAATGAGAAAAAGGAAGGGAATGAAGAAAAGCGCCAGCGATTGCTACGGTAAAAAGGCAAAATAAGTTCGACATGTGGATTTCTATTATAAGGTAAACGTGACGACCTCATCGTGACGACCGCATCATCACAAGATGAAAATCAGGCAGACCAGGACAAAAGAACACATTACCACTATGTTACCTTATGCAGCAACGAAGAAGAAACGATAACGCATTCTCATTTAAATGCTGAAACATGGCTTTCTCCGGCGCACCCTACAAACGAGCTGAAAAACTACATAAATAACTTATATCAACTCGAATGGCTATTATCCTATCATTTATATTTTATGAAGATATTGAATAGTTCGCACTGTATTACATGCCTGGACGTTCAAAAGTCCATGGAGATATTTTCATATTCAAAATTGATTTTGAGGGCAGACTGTGGGCAGGCTTCAATATGTATGACCGCCGCAAACAACGACTAGTAGGTTAGGAATAAAATTGCCTATATTGTGAGGGTCGTATGTCCCACAACGTCTTTAAAAATCAACAAATAAAAAACTATAAACTATATGACCAACGGCGATTCCTTGATTCTGAGAATCGATTGTTCTGTAGATTCACAAATTTTCACAATCACGACATGCAGGGCTATTTCGACCTAAAGTAGGGTTACTTGGAAAAGAGAGATACTTTCATTCTGGGAGTCACGTGTCTTATTTCTAGCAAAACTACTAAACACGCTCACCATATAAAATAACTGAACGATTTAAAATGAAATAGATTCCCAAGCTTCTTGATTTATCTATATTACGTATATGTTCATCATTTATTGTATGTCCAATGTGTGTATACCCGCATATGGTGTATGATGATGAGCGGTTTAAAACATCGTGTCTGGAAGATACTCGATTCAAAGTCCTCATTTAGTAATGCTAAGAAACTTAAATGCTACAAACCATCTTCTGATTCTTTTTCAACAGCCACATCACTACAGATCCACTTGGAATAACCACTTGACCACAAAACCCGGTAACATCGAACCGAGCGACGGGAAGTGAAACCATCCAAGACAAAGACAAACATCCCCGGAACATACTGCCCCTGACTTGATACACTGTATGATGTTCACAGCCCATCATATATCAAGGCCAGAGCATAAACATTTGACTTTTACGCACAAAAAGATGAAGTCTACCGTCCTGTTCTCTGACACAGATTCCAAGCAAGGATACAGACAAAGATTTCTTACGACCACTTGCAGTTTTATGTATAAGAGAAGGGAACAAAGGACTCAATTACGCGATCAGTTACGCAAAGCACTAATATTACAATTTAGATTCACTCTAGACTGGAATAGATAGACGAACCGTTGTATAGACTTTTAAAGTGTAGTATTTTGCGTGATTTGTTTTACAGTATAACGATTGTAAATCTATGAATTTAGCAAGGAAGCCGTTTGAAAACTACAATTTGTACAACAACAGATTGTATCTTTTCGTTCGAAAGAAAAGTAAATCCAATAAAAGCGTTCACATACATGTAACCATCCTCATTAAAACATTAAATGATTGCATTTGCGAACGTTCATGCTTTCAAGCTTTTTAAGGGTCACCTGCGCGACCAACGTAAGTTAAAATCATTCGAATTTTAGATAGTCAAGGCTGTGAGAAATAAGTACAGGTTAACGCGACAAACACAAGTGTGTGATGTAGTCCAGTTGTAATCGGACTCGTATATTACTGAGGGATGTGTAGGTTGGTGATCATGGCAGAATAAAACGTTTTTCATTGAACTTCATAAATTTCAGTTCCAAATAATTAGGTATTTATTACTAGATTGTTACTTTATTGTTGAGTTGTTCGGTAGTCCTTCATTTACGTCCGAGTGGAATGCCTTGGCGATCGTCTATAACTATACAATTAATCATTGATATGAATAATTCGGTTATTTTAGCTAAATTTACCTTGACTGAACATAACCAAACGTGAAGGGCATGTCAGTGCTTCTTTGGTCCGTTTAACCGTACGACTTTTTGTTAAGACCGAGCAAAGTATAATGCACGCCACTTGCAATCAGCTAAAACTTCGCATATGTCTGAAAGCTTGTTTGTTCTCTGGAAAGATGTTTCCCAAGAACAGCATTGGTCTCCTGCAAATTTGACCAAAACTTGCTATTGAAATCAAGGTAGTAAAAGAAGTCAAATTCTTAGGAATATTGTTTGATCACTGATTAACGTTCTTATCGCATATAACTTGCTTGATAGCTAACTGAACAAAAGCTCTTGATTTGTTGAAGGTAGTTGCCAGCTATAAGTGGGGAGGAGACCAGCAAACGCCTCTCCATATATCGATCACTTGTTCGTTCTAAGCTTGATTATGGCTCAATTGTTTACAACGGTGCAAGCAAGTCAAACTTGGCAAAGCTGAATCAGATCCTCCACGTTGCCCCGGAGAGTTCAGAACATTACCTAAAGAAAGCTTATACATCGAAGCAGATGGATCTCCTGTATAACTTCGAAGAATTAAACTAGCACAGCAATATATCACAAAATTGCGATTTAATCGCTCAAATGCTGCATATAACTATGTTTTCAACCCTCAATACATGGATTGGTATTTAAAAACACCTCCATTATTCCGCCTCTTGGAATTCATACGGCTCTTGCCAGTTCACCATGGCAGTTAGCGAGACAAGAAGTATATATTACAATGACGAAATATAAAAAGGCGGACACGAGTCAACTGGTGTATTCACATGAATTTGGTCTATTGAGAGCAAAATACAGATCGCATCAAGCTATTTTTACAGATGGTTCTAACGATAGGGAGAGAGTAACGTCTGCTACTATCTTTAGCTCCGGCACTAAAACCTGTCGACTTCCAGGCAAAAGTTAAATTTTCACTGCAGAAACCAAAGATCTATTGTCAACCTGAGAATATATTGGGTTTACTTTAGGAGGAAAATATGTCACATTCTATGATTCACTATCATGCCTTCAAGCGATCGAGAGTGGAACTTCAGCTCACTCCAGTTCTTGAACATTCTACAAGTATATGACCGTAGATTTCATCAGCAGATTCATGTTGTATTTTGTCGGTTGCCTAGCATTGGCATTAAAGGAAATACTGAAGCTGATGAAATGACTAAGGCAGCCCTAGATAATGAGGTTGATCCTGTTGAAATCCCATATAGCGATTTCAGACCCTCTGTTTGTGCTTATGTGAGAAAGCTGTTTCAATCTGTATGGGATGCTGTGGATAATAACAACCTTCACGAGTTTCATAAAACTGTAGGATACACATCTGAGAAGCCAGAAACGTTTCAATCAAGCCATGATCAGGCTACGTAGAATCGGTCATTTACTAAACAGGAGCCAGCCCCAAGGTGTTTTCCATGCCATGAAGATCTCACGGTGAAACATGTTCTGATCGACTATATAGATTTTAAGATTGGGAGAGATTCTTTTCATCAAGCAGCTACCTTAGAAGATCGTTTTAGTCGGGTAAAAGAAGACTGTATGTTAGGTTATTTGAGAGAAATCGGTTTGTTGTATGCACATGTGTTGGTGTGTTGTGTTGATTACTTCTGGGTTGCTTGGTTGTTGACTTGTTTCTGTTGGAATACTTAGAATTTTGTTTGATCGTAGCTATATAGCTGAACTATTGCTGACCACGACGTTAAACCTTAATTCTCTCTTTTTCTTCCTCTTCGTTTAGACTGAATCATTGAGCGAATATTGGCGCAATATTAAATTGTCAATAATTCACACATTTTCGTCAGATTTTTCAAGCATTCTTCCCAACTATTTCATAATAATTTCGTGTTTTCAACATTTTTGTCTTTTTCCTCCAAATGGCTGGATGCTAAACTTACTCGATCTGGAAGAATATACTTGTAACAAACGTGTTTGCTTAGGCGTGACCACAGCGGTATGATCTATTAAATTACCAGCCTCTGGTCTCTTGTTTGGTATATTACTTACCGACAGGAATTTCACTTACTAGATGTGTCCGTGATATCTTCCTATCCTAATATATGATTACAGATATTACAATAAATACGGGTATCCAGTGTGATTGACGGGACGTATTTCCGAGACAGCCTACATGGAAATGTCGCTCAGATCCGATTCTTCACACGGGTAACGCCGTACTTCGTACTTCTTTAAGGCGATTCTCGACATATAATCCCCGGAGAACACAAACTGTGCAAAAACTCGGCGGAAATGTAAACTATAGCGTATAAATGGATAAATTGGCGTCTTGGGGCTCAACGAAGAACAACACAAGTATTTTCATGTGATATCATGGCTGATTTGTGCACAGAAAAATGAACATCACCCAACATTTACAATCCCGGACACTGAAGGATTTGGAAAAATATTATTGCCAGAAGAAGAAATATTATCTTTGGCTGTTTTGGCTGACGGACGATATAGAATGAAATCAGATCGTTGGAAACCCATTTACTGTGAGATATAAAATTGAGGACAACTGACAACACGTGTGTTTCTGATGTAACAATGCTTATTGACATGGATAGATACGGATAAAAAATAAGTGATTAACTTATTCGAAAAAACTATTATTCCCTTCATATATTCGGTACGACATAATAAATGTTGAAATGACTCGAATCCTCAAAATCGAATATTACGAACCTATTTACAAACACAGGCTCATTTCACGGGGAAATACGTACGCTACTCACCTACACCCATTGCTCCTACTTCAGAAGAGCGCACTGCGAATAATTACTTTATCAAATAAACTAGACCATACAGAGACTTTATTTAAAGAAAAGAAAATTCTACAACTTTGTAAATTGAATGCATACTCATCTCTTCTCCTCGCCCATAAAGTCTTTCATCACCCTAGTCAACTGCCCAAAAATTTCCATTGTTATTTTACCAAACAATCTTTCATTCACCACTACAATACTCGAGGTCATCAATTCAATTCATACAGGCCTATTTACCTGACTAACTTATCACTTCACTCTGTTAAAATTGCTGGTTCTCGAGAGTGGAACAAATTACCCTACTTGCTCAAAGAAATTAATTCAACCTCCCTATTCAAATCGAAACTTAAATCATACCTGATTCACAGTTTCACAGCAGCACTTTATTGTTCATGAAATGTATCATGTGAAATACTCCGTGTATAATTATTTCTACTGGGATAGAACAAGCCTCATGGGGCTTTATTCCCGCCAATATTTAGTCTGTATAATGTTAATGGACATGGATTTATTGTATTGGTGAATAAATATTCATTCATTCATTCATTCATTTGACCTGAGTAAAACTGAAAATCGGAGTTTATGCGATTTATTGCTGAGATATCAGATACATGTATGTCCATCAGCAAGTAGATATGTGAATATGTATATTATCTCTATTTCGGAAGGATTAGGGTTCGTTTTATCCACCTTTATTTCCTTTTGCTGGCAGGGTGCTTATTCAATTGGATTTGATCGTTATTGCGACTGTCTATTCCATTTTCCATACAACAGCATTAGCACCAAATTTAAACCAAAAAAAACAAACAACAAACATCAATCATAGTATGCATAAACATAGGCTAGCTTCCACGACAGAAGCGATCAACAATTGTCAATGATACGGGCAAAACATCATGTTTCAAAAATATCAATTCCGTGTCGCTGATAAGTATTCATAATCCATATGATTTTCCGTCCGTCCTACGTTCCTAATCCTCAGCGACCCCCACTGGATCAGACCGGCACGTTTGCACCTCTTGGTCGCTGGTGGCGCTTTATCTGTATTATCCAATCATCGTTCCTTAATGTTTGATTGATTTACAACAGCACATCTGTCTTGCACCCAGACCTCAGCAGACGTGATGGTGGTTACCGAGATAAACAAATGTGTCGCCGGAACTATCCGTAGGGCTAGTTATATTGGCTACGGTCTAGGTCTAGAGCGTAGGTCTATTTATCCGGCTCTAGGGTCATAGGGCGGAAATATATCAGACAAGGGATAGAAGGAAGTATAGATAATCACTGCGAGTGGTCATTTATCTGATTTTTATCACACGAGTTTGATAAAACCATATGAAACGAGCTTTAGCGAATTTCATATGGGGTTTATCAAACGAGTAACAAAATCCAAGATGGCCGCTTTGATGACGTCATTTTCAAAAACGGCATTTTTGGTCGATTTTTCGGTCAGATTTTCCGATTTTTTTATTTATGCCATTTCTCCGCAAAAACTGCATGATAAATTAGTAAATATTGATGTGATGTGAAATAAAATAGTGTTTGCCCACTTTTCATCACGGAAAAGCAGTAATTTTGAAGAAATATGAGAAAAACATCACTTTTTATGGTACCCCACGTTGCCGCCATCTTCAATTTACCCATGATCCTCTGATCGGTATGCAAATAGGCTCAAAATGACCCCAGTGTAATAAGCTATAAAGTCACGGAGTGTCAGCGCTCTATTTATGGTCGTTCTGGAGATATCGCAGAAATTTTGGTAGGGAAGGGGCATTTTGCCCCCTCCCCCCCAGCCCCCCTCCAGGCCAGGTAGGGTTAAATTATATCAACGACGATGTCCTCAGGCAATGAATACCAACCAACCTGTCAACCAAACTCGATAAGACTGTTTTGTCGAAACTGCGATCAATCCACACCGGGAACCGAAATTCGCAGCGTTGTATTGCAGGCTTACGGTCATTTCCCTTTTCACACACTGCTTGTCCGTATTCGTTGAGTTGGTGAGGAAGCGGACACTCGACAAAACATAATCCCAGCATAATGTATATAATATCAGTAAATACTGTGTCAGTTTTGATGTAGACTTCTTTCCTGGATCGTTCATTTATTTTGGGTCGTCACCTGAGTTTTGTAAATCTGATTCGATTTCCAGTATATTTTTTATCGTTTCTGATATGCGCGAAAAAAATGTCAAGGGATGAAGTATTCTGATTTCTGAAGCCCAGAACCCTACATACAGAAATGTTTTAAGCTTCCGGACAACATGTATGTATACCGTAGTGAACTAGTCGCTATAATCAAGGCTATGGAATTGGCCCTCGAATAACACCCTAACGTTGATTTTAAGTGGTCCTAAAGTGGCCTGATTTCAATTACAAAGATCTGATCTCATATACCAAATGGAAAGTATATGTACACAAATACATAATAATGGTATTGAGGTTAGTCTAGCATCAGTCCCAGCCAACGTTGTTTGTCCAGCATAAGTCCCAACCCACGTTAATATCGTGGGAAAATAAACCCCTGATAGGGCAGTCAAAGACAACTTCACTAAAACTGTACCTGACGTGATCATGTGATAGGAAGTGATGAACTGAATACTATGATTAAAAGCAGACTACATAGTAAATGAGAAAAATTACAACACATATAAGGGAAGTGGGAAGAGGTGCCGACATACTGACTGCGTCACATGACTTCACAGAATAGTCTTCTGGTTAATCTATTCTAAAGCACATACCAAGAATCTAACGATTCGTGATATGTGTTGTATCTCAGGTACGCTTTTATTGTACCTGTTCATGTGGCAACTTGGATGATATGACCACACGGCCCCTAGCACCGGCATAAGCGGTATTAGATACAAATCTAGAGAGCTATGATAGAAATGCTCTGACAACTCGTATACTGGTAATTGGTGAGCTGTTTCGCTGTGACAACTCGTACATTGGAGATTGGTGAGCTGTATCGTCGTCAGATGTAAATGACGGCATTTAACATAAAAGACTAGTCTGTAATGCCCGATGTCGACCCAGCATCAACTTCCCACCAATGCCAACATATATCAAAGACCAAAAGGTCTGTACAGGGGGCGGGAGGAAGGGAATGAAGAAAAGTGCCAGCGATTGCTACGGTAAAAAAGGCAAAAAAAGTTGGACATTTCTATTATAAGGTAAACGTGACGACCTCATCGTGACGACCGCATCACCACAAGATGAAAATCAGGCAGACCAGGACAAAAGATCACCTTACCACTATGTTACCTTATGCAGCAACGAAGAAGAAACGATAACGCATTCCCATTTAAATGCTGAAACATGGCTCTCTCCGGCGCACCCTACAAACGAGCTGAAAAACTACATAAATAACTTATATCAACTCGAATGGCTATTATCCTATCATTTATATTTTATGAAGATATTGAATAGTTCGCACTGTATTACATGCCTGGACGTTCAAAAGTCCATGGAGATATTTTCATATTCAAAATTGATTTTGAGGGCAGACTGTGGGCAGGCTTCAATATGTATGACCGCCGCAAACAACGACTAGTAGGTTAGGAATAAAACTGCCTATATTGTGAGGGTCGTATGTCCCACAACGTCTTTAAAAATCAACAAATAAAAAACTATAAACTATATGACCAACGGCGATTCCTTGATTCTGAGAATCGATTGTTCTGTAGATTCACAAATTTTCACAATCACGACATGCAGGGCTATTTCGACCTAAAATAGGGTTACTTGGAAAAGAGAGATACTTTCATTCTGGGAGTCACGTGTCTTATTTCTAGCAAAACTACTAAACACGCTCACCATATAAAATAAACTAAACGATTTAAAATGAAATAGATTCCCAAGCTTCATTTATCTATATTACGTATATATTCATCATTTATTGTATGTCCAATGTGTGTATACCCGCATATGGTGTATGATGATGAGCGGTTTAAAACATCGTTTCTGGAAGATACTCGATTCAAAGTCCTCATTTACTAATGCTAAGAAACTTAAATGCTACAAACCATCTTCTGATTCTTTTTCAACAGCCACATCACTACAGATCCACTTGGAATAACCACTTGACCACAAAACCCGGTAACATCGAACCGAGCGACGGGAAGTGAAACCATCCAAGACAAAGACGAACATCCCCGGAACATACTGCCCCTGACTTGATACACTGTATGATGTTCACAGCCCATCATATATCAAGGCCAGAGTATAAACATTTGACTTTTACGCACAAAAAGATGAAGTCTACCGTCCTGTTCTCTGACACAGATTCCAAGATTCAAGATTCAAGAAGCTTTATTTGACGTCGGTACAATAGTTAAATATAAAACATTAGCTTGTACAAGCTATTTCACCGACCAACACAGATAAAAGTGAAACAATAAAAAATATAAATAGATATTAAAATACAGACATATATATACAAAATACTAATACATGTATCACGTACACATGCATGGTAATACGTGATACTTAAACAGCAGATGTGTGATATTAAATATATGCACAGGACAGTTTTATTATAGGAGATATATGTACGTCAAAATACTATATGTGGTTACCGAGTTGGTCGACAGTCATCCACATGCTGCACAGCTACATGTAGGTCCTTCCCAGATACGGATGAGTCTGCGGAACTGAGCATAGGAGTCCGCGGTCCTTATGTCATTGGGCAGACTGTTCCATACCTGGGCAGCAGCGAAGCGGAACGACTGCCTACCATACCTTTCGGAGCGAATGGTAGGTATATTTGTAGTATTTTGGTACCTAAATGAATAATGTGAATTTTTCACTTTAATCAGATCAGCTAGATATTCAGGAGACAGCCCATTTATAATTTTGTATGTCTCCAGTGCCATATTTCTCAGTCTGCTCAACTGTAGATTTGGTAATCGAGCTTTTTGCAAAAGATCTTTTTTTTAGATATTTGTATCATTGAAGACAAAACGGAGGGCTCGATACTGAATTTGTTCAAGTTTACTTGTATTTGTTTTACCACAAAAATGCCAAACGAGTGGGCAGTAATTAAAATTTGAAAGGATAAAAGATTTGTATATGACAAGTTTCCCCGCAGTAGTGAGGAAACGGCTGAGTCTTCGAAGAACATTGAGCTGACGTGAGGCTTTACGACACAATTCAGATATGTTTATTAAAATTAAGTTGGTAGTCAATATCTACACCCAAAAGTTTCACCGAGTCTTCGCACTTAATTTGGACCCCTTTCACAATAAAAGAGTCACACTGGTCGTGGGTCTTTTTACCAACACAAAGGGCTTGAAATTTATCTGGATTAGCCTGCATATTATTATCCGTGAACCAGTCAATTAAAACATCACTTTCTCTTTGAATAGTGTTGACGAGTACACGCAAATCAGGATGTACATAGGACAGAGTATTGTCGTCTGGATAATTGTAAAGTTTACCTTCTTTGATAAAATAGAAAATATCATTTAAAAAGATATTGAACAAAAGTGGTCCCATAATTGACCCTTGTGGGACACCTTTTCTAACCTCGGACCACGAGCTGAAAAAAGCACCTAGTTTGACTAGCTGCTTGCGATTGATTAGGTAACTCCCTATTAATTCAACTGCGTCGTTGGACAGTCCGTACGCCTTAAGTTTGTCCAGTAACAGACTGTGAGGGAGACAGTCAAAAGCCTTAGACAGATCCATTAGTATGGCAGCTGTATATTTATTTTCATCTAAGGCTTTTTTCCAGTCTTCAACAAGGCGAAGTAACGTAGTCTGACAACCAAATCCTTTTCGAAAAGCGGCAAGGAAGGTATGAAAAATACTATCAAAGTGGTCAGATAACTGAGCAAATAGAGCTTTCTCAAATACTTTGGAGACAGCTGGTAGTATGCTGACCGGCCTATAATTCCCTTTATCTAATGGGTCATTCTTTTTGTATATTGGAGTGACCCGCGCCTGCTTAAGTCTATCAGGGAAAGTTTTAGTTTGAAAGCTTTTGTTGATTAAATTCGTCATTTTAGGCGCAAGTATATCACATCCTATATTCAATATCTTGGACGCGATGTTATCAACACCTGTTGCCTTCTTGGAGCTAATCTCTCTGATGTAATCAGTTGTATTGTTGACTTTTATGGGTTGGAAATTAAAAACAGGCAAGTCAGTATGGTTTACATTGATAGCTTGGGTACTAAGATGTGGATCTTTAGCCATATCAGTGCCTATATCATTAGCAATATTTGCAAAGTGGGTGTTTAGTGTCTCGCAGACATCTGTCTGCTCAGAAATAACTTTTCCGTCTTCAAGTAGTATTATTGTATTATCCTGGCATTTATTTTTATTTGATAGGAAGGGTTTGATAGTAGGCCAGAAATCCTTGGATTTTGGTCCCTCCGAGCATCGCTCATGAAAGTAATTTCTGATAGACTGACGTTTGATTTTTGTAACTACACTTCTCTGGGTTCTGTAATTTTCCCAGTTTTGTTTTGACTTAACATTTTTGTACTTGTTAAATAGCATTCTTTTCTTGTAAATAGCCTTACGTAAATTGCTATTCATGTATGGGGTTTGTTTCTTGGGGAACCTGGTTTTGACTGGAGCATGATTTTCAATGACATCAGTAAGCAGATGTTCATATGCCCAGTATGTATCATTCATGTCATCAAATATATCGGCTACATGAAAAGGTACTTGTCCAAGGTCTAATTTAAAATCCTCGTCATTAAAATTTTTGTGACTTCTATATTTTACTTTCTGTTTCTTTATATGTGTGACCGATTCTTTCATAATTGTACACACCATATGGTGCCAGTCACTCTAACCAGTATCAAAAGTAAAAGTGTTGAAAAGGTACCTAGGCTGGTTGTTAAAATAACATCATTTAGAGATGGAACTGAGTTCTTAACAAAACATGTCGGGGTTTTGACCATATTGGTCAGATCAAATGAGTCACATATGTTAGACAAAGGTATGCTTTTGATGTCTCGTAACATATCATAATTTAAATAACCAACCAGCAGCATGTTTTCATCACATATGGTAGCTTTGTCTAAATATGTCAACATATCCTCCTGAACAAGAATGTCGGAGACTGTTTGTGGGCGATACATGCCAAAGATTGTCCATTTCCTGTTTTTCATAGAGAGTTCATAGGCTAAGCATCCAGTTTTCTGACATTCAAGATCTTTTCTTCTTCTACATGGTAGCGTGGAGTTAACATATGCAATGGTGCCACCACCATGGCCAGTTCTGTCTTTTCTTTCCATTTTAAAACCTTCAACTTCAAACAGAACATTTGCAAAACTATTATCAATTTTTGTTTCGGAGATAAACAGAATATCTACCAGTCTGTCAGTAAGAACAGTCTTAATTTCACAGAATTTGTTCCGAATGCTGTTTATGTTCAGATAAGCAGTGAGAAGTTTCTTAGGATTACCTTTACGCATATTTCTCAGGTCCGAAAAGATATCACAAGTTTCAAATGTTGTCGCCGATGCATCGTACAGTGCTTGAGTACAGTCTAAATTTTCTGCAGAGGACCACGACGAAAGGGTACCACCGAAGGGGTCTAGCAGCGAAGAGAAAAATGAGTCCGAGAAGGGTGGAAGTCTGTCGCTGCATTTTACACAACAGAAAGTATCTTCACAATTTCCCAATCGTGTGTATTCCTGAATAGTAATGTTCATGCATTTTCGATGAGACCAGTTGTCACAAAAATCACATTGAAGGGCTTCTTGATTGCGTCGTACCGGTTTGCTTTTGACCGCAGTGATGTGAGAAACTGAAATATCGGATGTAGGACCAACGACGAGCTGGGGGAAGTATAGTTTGATTCTGTGAACTCTGATGATGCCACACGGAGAACCAATATGGATTGACAAGTAATAGTGCATGTATTTATGTATTTATGTTTATTGTTATGCAGAGGATTCTGATACTTTCCCAGTTGTTTAACATGATAAAGCTCTTGGAACCTGGGAGTTTCAGCGTTATTGTTCTGAAGCAAGTGGTGATAGTTTTCAGAAAATGAGATGAAGCGATTAAGCTTACTGGGTTCACAATGTTAATCTCAGAAAAAAATGAGTTCAAATTAATCCATTGCCAATATGGTGAAAAAACACTTTACTCAGAATATTGTGTATTTTTTCTCCGTATTGATGCCAAGCTATCAATATCTAATATTATTAGGTGTAATTATTTTATGGGTGTTTGGATGTATTTGGTTTGATTTCTTTCTTCACTCGCACCATTTTGGGGAATACAATATACAAACACAGCAGTTCCGTGAGACTATACATCGACACGTAAGAAAGAGAGAGAATTAATGTTTAACGTCGCATTCAGCAATATTTCAGCTATATAGCGACGATCAAACAAAATTCTAAGTATTCAATTCAACAACTCAGTAAGCTAATGTGTTAAAACAGGTACAAACATTAAAATTTGTACAACAAACCAATCTCTCTCAAATAATCTAAAGTACAATCCTCTTTTACTCGGCTAAAAAGATCTTCCAGCGTGGTTGCTCGATAAAAAGCATCTCTTACAATCTTAAAATCTATGCAGTCTATGAGAATATGTTTCACCGTGAGATCTTCATGACATATGGAATACACCTTGGGACTGGCTCCTGTTTTAGTAAATATTCGTGGGTTAATCGTGTATGACCGATCCTACATCGTCTAATCATGGCCTGACCGAAACGTTTCTGACTGTTCAGATGCGTATAACCAACAGTTTTTTTTGAACTCGTGAAGTTTGTTATTATCCATAGTATCCCATACAGATTGAAATAACTTTCTTACATAAGCGCAGGTAGATGGTCTGAAATCGCTGTATGGAATTCCAACAGGATCAACTTCTTCATCTAGAGCTGCCTTAGCCAATCTATCAGCTTCAGTATTGCCTTTGACGACGCGTAAGTAATACGAACCATATCTATTTAATTGCACTTTTAAATATAATAGCAATGGATACTTTTCTTATTTGCATGCCTAACATAGGGTCAACTAATTGCATTCCAATTGTGAACAAACGCCAGCATAATCTATGAAAGACGCCGACAGTAATCAAAGAAAATATAAAACGTTTATGTTACACCGGGATCTTGAGAAGATATATGCCAATGTTAACGGAGGAAAGATACATATTCCGTTCTGACCTCCCCAATATCACACTAGGAAGTTCACTTCAGTGGTACTCAGTGTACGTGTAGCATCCAATGTTTATAGCGTTTTTGTTAAGGGAGCTCGTGTGGGCGATAAACCTAAGGTGTGTTGTCTCATGCCTGGAAACATTGCCGATGTCAGATACAGCAATCCAGCCTCATTAAACAGATATAATTATTTGTTTGACGTATTATTCCGGGAAAATCAAATCCCTTCTGCTATTTGGAGTAAACATTAAAAGAATGGGATGGGACTATTTCCCACAGCGCTTAAATTGCTGTTGTTATCAAAGCACGGACACAGAAGAAAGTGTTTACACATGAGTAGTCTTATAGGCCTTAATGCTCAGTGAATTTCAATGAATTTGTAAGCAGCCCTCTCCGAACGATCGCTTGGAGGGGTTTAAACAGAAAAGAAATAATTTCTCAGTGATGGAACTTTCTTCTATCTGCTGCTGGAACAATTTCTACTGCTGCCATGTTTAATAACTGGAATGTGACCGAATCATTGCTGGAATACAGTACCCTTCTATGAAAATATCTATGGCTGCAAACCAGTATGGCTAGAAGCTCCTTATGATTGTCATGTTACCATTATTTTCCTCTTTTTTTTGCCAGATTTACTTCGACGCTGGACCACATAAATCGAGTGGTAATTTGGAATCCAGTTTTTGTTCTAAAAGGAAAGTCAACGGCTCAACACCCTGCCGATCATCTTGGATTTACACAGATATAAGATATGGGTTTCATCTAACGAGTGTGATAACAATCAGATAAACGTCCACGAGTATGATAATTTATTTCTCTAAGCACATAAATGTCGAGACAAAACGAAAATTACGATTTTTACAACTGTTTCAAAACTTGGCCGCCTGACCCCATTTTCAACGCTGTACCGTATCCAGATAAGAGCTACGCCTGAAAATAGATCATGTAGGCCCCCCCACATGTATCTGTAAATTCCACTGTTTGCTTTCAGATTGAATGAAAGTAGCCCATTTTATTGTTATGAGATGTTTAGAGATTAAATAAACTCAAAACTCCTCTTCCCTTTTATGCATTTTGAGACATTTTAACTTCGCCCCGACCTCTCACCATCGCAAGGATATTTTGTTCAAACAGTATGCCATATATGGGAGACGCGAAAACAGCTGATCGCGTGCGATGAAGAGCTTGGCCCACTTTCATGAAAGTGCAAAAATTCATAAACTGATGTCACTTGATTTAAGCGCTGTGCTTCTTATTTAAATATCTTATTTAAGTTATAGCAACGACAATGTCCTCAGGTATGGGGAATGAATACCAGATGTTTCTCGATGGTATAAATAAAGAGACCGGGTCCAGTCAACCAAACTCGATAAGACTTTTGTCGAAACTGCGATCAATCCACAAAGGGAACCGAAATTCGCAGCCTTGGCATAGTCTTGCAGGCTTGCGGTCATATTTCTTTTTCACACACTGCTTGTCCGTGTTCGTTAAGTTGTTGAGGAAGCGGACATTCGAGAAAACATATTCCCATCATAATGTATATTATTGTCATGTAAATACTGTGTCAGTTATGATGTAGACATCTTTCCTGGACCGTTCATTTATTTTGGGTCGTCACCCGAGTTTTGTAAATCTGATTCGATTTCCAGTATAGCTTTTATCGTTTCTGACATGCGCGAAAAAAATGTGAAGGGATGAAGTATTCTGATTTCTGGAGCCCGCCATTAAAAATAAATGGGAGAAAAGACTCGAAACAGACAGTTACAATGTTGAAAGAAGCACGGAACATGGAGGGTCAAGCGGTACTTCTGTGAATGAAAATTGAGAATGGCATTCCAATGGGATGACGTAATGGAAGTAGTCCGTCGTCGACGACAGTGTGGGGCTTGATTTGATTGGTGTAAAAAAACTTGATTTGTCCACAAACGTCAATCGAAATATACGTAACAAAAATGTAAAGTCAAGATATGTAAAGTTATAAGTTTTGTAGCATATAGGTGTCTCACATTGCTTTTCGTCGCTGTCATGTGAGAAATGTTAGTATCAAGAAAACGATCGGCGCCGAAAAATAACTGCGCTACGGCAAAAAATGTTAAGATACGTCGAATATGACTTA
Organism: Hanleya hanleyi; assembly: GCA_036873755.1. Taxonomy (NCBI): domain Eukaryota; kingdom Metazoa; phylum Mollusca; class Polyplacophora; order Lepidopleurida; family Hanleyidae; genus Hanleya; species Hanleya hanleyi. The sequence goes on along the minus strand of JAVTVY010024824.1, from coordinate 47,334 downwards.
AACGTGCCACTTAAATTTGAGTTCTTTTTCCAGAGCAGTAGGAATTGACACATGGTATGGCAATCTCTATTTGCATATTCATGATTATTTCCCAATCAAGTTACAGCTGTGATCAATCGTACAGTGTCGGATACTTCCCTAGCAACCAGGATATCAACCAAGGCGCTACATCCAAAATTTCCACTCACAGATTTTCATGAAATTTGAATAATGGCGATTTTTTGTACTTTCGACAATGCCATGTGCATTCCCTAATAAATGAGATGATGTCCATCCATGGCAATTACCTAGGACCCCGTTTGTTCACTTGAGGCAATATTTGAGCTAATCTTCGCATGTTCTCAACATATTTTAGAAAACAACAAGCCGTGTCTTATCCATTTGCTCAGACATAACTACCTTGTTGTATCTACCTACAATACCTTCATGTTGCATAATAACCGTTATTGTGTTAACGACGGAATATGAAGCTAAATTACCTGACTAAGATTTAATGGGAATAGCCGGAGGATCGGCTACAATGAGTGTTCCGAGCCATCTTGAAAGAGATGAAACAAATGACGGAACGGTCCTCATGTGCATGTTGGACAATCCTCGCGAGCTATGATCTTATAGGATGTTAGTATACTGGCTTCGTTTGTTGATAAAATTCTCGATAGAAATAGAATGGCGAGTTCCAATGAACGGATCCGGTCAGAAATCTGTAAAACCTCATAGCGCATGTCCGCCCGAGACGTGTGTAATGACTGGTTTGAATTCTACATTAATGAAGAAGATGCTGATGAATAGATGCCGGTGTGAAGGTGAACGTTGTCCTGGTTAGTGGTTGTCCGACGGACAGCCATTACTGGGGCAGGTTGTCCATGGACAACATATACTGTTGTGAGTTGTCCAGGTACAACTGATACGACGATAGAAGTGGTTGTCTAGGTTTTTATCGCGATTATAGCTAAGTCGTATTAAGGGTTGTCCGTCATTTGGGAATAGTTGTCCAATATCAGGCCTCAGCATGTAAAGTGGCCCAATAAGGCAATAATAGTATGCGTAGCCGATAAATGAATTGTTTTAACCCTACCAGGTCTGGGTGATTTGGGGGTTGTCTCCGCCTGAGGTCGGAGGATGGGGGAATTTCAAAGCCCCATTCATTTTCGTTATATCTTGGCCGGGGTAAGAGAGAGAGAGAGAATTAGGTTTAATGTCGCGTTCAGCAATATTTCAGCTATATAGCGACGACCAAACAAAATTATAAGTACTCAAGTCACTAACTTAGTAATCCAACGCATTAAAACATACATATATTGAAACTTATGTAACAGCTCGATTTCTCTCAAATAACTCAAGATGCAATCCTCCCTCACCCGACTAAAAAGATCTTCCAAAGTAGTCACTCGATAAAAAGCATCTCTTACAATCTTAAAATCTATGCATTCTATAAGAATAAGTTTCACCGTGAGATCTTCGTCGCATGGAACACACCTTTGGACTGGCTCTTTTTTTAGTAAATGTTCGTGAGTTAATCGTGTATGGCCGATTCTACATCGCCTGATCATGGTTTGATCGAAACGTTTCTGGCTGTTCAGATGAGTATAGCCTACAGTTTTTTTGAACTCATGAAGTTTGTTATTATTCACAGCATCCCATAAAGATTAAAACAGCCGTCGCACATAAGTACAGATAGAAGACCTCAAATCGCTATATGGGATTCCAACAGGATCAATCTCGAGATGGAAAAAATGACGGAACGGTTCTCATGTGAATGTTGGACAATCATCGCGAGCTATGATCGCTTATGATGTTTCTATACTGGCTTCGTTTGTTGATAAAATTCTCGATGGAAATAAAACGGCGAGTTCCAATGAACGGATGCGGTCAGAAATCGGTAAAACATCATAGCGCATGTCCGCTCGATACGTGTGTGATGACTGGTTTGAATTCTAAAACGGGCAAGGGCAAATACGTTTGAACCCAGTGCCGAAACTACATTAATGAAGAAGATGCTGATGAATAGATGCCGGGTGCCCTTCGGATATCGATATTTTAATTCCAGACCACCCGACTGTGAGATATTTCTATTTTACCATCGCTTACAGTTACGTATAATACAGCACTATGGAGATGTATAGCAATGGCGTTCAAACGACCCCTGTCTCCGGGTTATGCGGGATTAGACATATATGCAACGAAACGTAGCTTTAGTGATACTGTACGTTTGTACTATCCATACGATATTCCCTAAAATTCCAACGAAGCGGAAGCAGATAACATTCACAGCGTCGCACGTATATTGGAATTATCCATAGCGAGGCTATATGGGGTGTTGTGAATTAGAGGGAAGGAACTTTCAAATTGTCACATTTGAAAATTCCTGCATAGAGACGTATTCATATGAGACCAAATATATGTCCACCAAAAGTGACCTTTCTGTAAACTTCCAATAGTGAGTAGGATTTGACGTCGTTTTCAACAATTTTTCATTTATATCACGAGGGTGCCTACATGTGCAAGGAGAGCAAAGTACCAATGGTTCCTGTTATTCTGGACACTGATCAGCGCAGCCACTACAGCCATAAATGGCGAAATTGACCCGCCAAACCAAACATCCAGGATTTTTCGACCAACCGTTTAAATAATTATTCTGTTAAAATATGGAAAGATTAACATTTTAAAATATTAGATTTACTAATATTTTATACACGATTTCTCGTCCAGTCGTGTATGAATCGATCGGGGAAGTGGAGATGATTTGCCACCTGATGGCTGCTCTGCCAGACGGAAAAGCTAGCGATGCTGGAAAAGAGAAATATACTGCGTCAGAATATGACCCTATGTAATTTGACAAGAATTTTCGAGCCAATGATCAGAACGTACTTTCAAAATGACACTATTATCAATCTAGTTCGTGGAGGGAGAAAATAAAAAAGTTATGACAAGATGGGCTCCTTTCACTGACATAACGGGAAAGCAGTTCATACTTCCCTGACTAGCATTAGAATAGCGTTGACCTTTTCTCTGTGTAATTTTCAGGTAATGGTTTTATATTGATGGGAAAACAGTACCACTGACGGTAAAAGGTAACGCGATCATTCTAACTGATGAAATTGATTTCAAATGCTAAGTTCCCAATTATGGGATATAAATTTCCCTTGAAAGATTAGATGGAAGGATAGTTGATATCTTCTGGATATTTGAGATTATTTTATTATATCCTATGACTTGGTATGTCTCAAACATCGGTCATATTACGCACGCTGTGTAGGGTATGCTGTTTATCAATTCCATAAAACAAAATTGTTCCGTCAGTTCTGAGAGGATTTGAAGGTAAACATGCCGAATTTGGAAAAGGTGTGTTGGGAGAAGCGACACAAAAATCTTCGTGAACATGTGATGAGAATTAACTCAGTTTTTATATTCAGATATTAGCAGTCAGCTTATCGGAGAAGATTTTTTACATCCGCTTGCATGGCAATTACTTAGGATCCCGTTTACTCACTTGAGGCAATATTTGAGCTAATCTTCGCATGTTCTCAATCTACATATTTTAGAAAATTACAAGCCGTGTCTTACCCATTTGCTCAGACATAACTACCTTATTATATCTACCTGCAATACCTTCATGTTGCATAATAATCGTTATTGTGTTAACGGCGGAATATGAAGTTATAATTACCTTACTAAGATTTAATAGGAATAGCCCGAGGATCGGTTACAAAGAGTGTTCTGAGCCATCTTGAAAGAGATGAAACAAATGAAGGAACGGTTCTCATGTGCATGTTGGACAATCTCCTATATGATTACAAGCGTCTAGTCCTTCATTCATAATCTAGCCGTCGTCCATTAGAGAATATCCGCGTCCATAATCCAAAGACCTATTCCATATTCCATATAACAGTATTAACACCAAATTCAAAAAGACAACCATAGTATACATAAACATAGGCTTGTTTCCTGCAAGAGAGAAGCGGTCAACAGTTTTCAATGATGCCGGCAAGACATCATAATGTTCCAAAAATATCGAATCTGTATCGCTGATCAGTATTCTTAATCCATAATATTCGTTGTATATGTTTGTTGATAAAATTCGTTTGTTGATAAAATTCTCGATAGAAATAGAATGGCGAGTTCCAATGAACGGATCCGGTCCGAAATCTGTAAAACCTCATAGCGCATGTCCGCCTCGAGACGTGTGTGATGACTGGCTTGAATTCCAGTATCGAAACTACATTAATGAAGAAGATGCTGATGAATAGATGCCGGTGTCCTTCGGATATCGATATTTTAATTCAAGACCATCCGACAGTGAGATATTTCTATTTTACCATCGCTTACAGTGACGTATAATACAGCACTATGGAGATGTATAGCAATGGCGTTCAAACCACCCCTGTCTCCGGGTTATGCGGGATTTGACATATATGCGACGAAACGTAGCTTTGGTGATATGGTACGTTTGTATGATGCATACGATATTCCCTAAAATTCCAACGAAGCGGAAGCAGATAACATTCACAGCGTCACATGTATATACATGTAGGGATAATCCAAAGCGAGGCTATATTGGGTCTTGTGAATTAGAGGGAAGGAACTTTCAAATTGTCACATTTGAAAATTCCTGCATATAGACGTATCCATACGAGACCAAAGATATATCCACCATAAGTGACCTTTCTGTAAACTTCCAATAGACATGATTTTTGCCACAAATCACTAACATTGGCCTTACTTGATATGTAGTAAATCGGCTGAGTACATCTTGAGTGAGTAGGATTTTACGTCGTTTTAAACAATTTTCATTTATATCACGACGGTGCCTACATGTGCAAGGAGAGGAAAGTGCCAATGGTTCCTGTTATCCTGGACACTGACCAGCACAGCCAGTACAGCCATAAATGGGGGAATTTACCCGCCAAAGCGAACATACAGGATTTTTCGACCAACCGTTTAAATAATTATCCTGTTAAAATATGGAAATATTAACATTTTAAAATATTAGAGTTACTAATGTTTTACACACCATTTCTCGTCCAGTCGGGAAAGTGGAGATGATTTGCCACCTGATGGCTGCTCTGCCAGACGAAAAAGCTAGCGATGCTCGAACACAGAAATATACCGCGCCAGAATATGACCCTATGTAATTTGTCAAGAAGTTCGAGCCAATGACCAGAATGTACTTTCAAAATGACACTATTATCAATCTAGTTCGTGGAGGGAGAAAATAAGATTCTTACAAGAGAGAAGAGGACAAGATTGGCTCCTTTCACTGACATAACGGGAAAGCAGTTCATACTTTCCTGACTAGCATTCCCCATGAGCTAGAGTAGCGTTGATCTCTTCTCTGTGTAATATTCAGGTAATGGCTCCATATTTATGGGGAAAACAGTACCACTGACGACAAAAAGTAACGCGATCATTTTAACTGATGAAATTGATTTCAAATGCTAAGTTTCCAATTATGGGATATAAATTTCCCTTGAAGAATAGATGGAAGGATAGTTGATATCTTCTGGATATTTGAGATCATTTTATTATATCCCAGGACTTGGTATGTCTCAAACATCGCTCACATTACGCACACTGTGTAGGTATGATGTTAATCAATTCCATAAAACACAATTGTTCCGTCAGTTCTGAGCGGATTTGAAGGTAAACAGACCGAATTCGGCAAAGGTGTGTTGGGAGAAGCGACACGAGGATCTCCGTGAACATGTGATGGGAATTACTCAGTTGCCATACCGAGACCCTACAGATACTTATGAATTAGCAGTCAGCTAATCGGCTGTTTACATCAGCTTTCTCATAAGTTTATCTCGAACACGGGACAGGAGTTTCTGGTTTCAGAGAAAATTATCTTCGTACAAACTTTTTTGTACAAACTACCTACAATATTCTCACTAGGATAAATTATAGACGATACTGACGTGTTTTACATGTACCCAAGTTGTTGTAGCTATCTTGTTTGGTTCTCGGGGGATTACTATTTGCCTGGGATGTTCTATTTGGGCCAAATGATCAGCTTCGCGCGTCGACTTTCAAAATTCGTCGCTCGACATGCGAGGTCGAACCACTTGTTGTTTCCGTCGCGCGTCGAGTTTTGAGGTCTGAGGGAGAATGTTCACTTCGAATGTCTGGCTTTTTGTCGTAGATGGGAACAATTCGGTGGTCATTATATAGAGGTAGCGGAGGTATTTGTTCATTTTAAATAAAAGGAATGCCGATTGTTTGAAGCAAAATACAAATAGCTATTTTAGTATAAAATGTGCAGTAGCTAGTTAAATATAAAAGCGGTGTAAAATATTATTATTTGTTAGTTTAGTTAAACCAATAAACATATTTAATCATATTTTTACTGCTATTCAGGTTTTCATGTTCATGGAGAGCGATAACTTGGGTAGAGTTACATATATCTGCTATATTACACATGTCTACATGTGTTGCCATGTCAAGAAGAGCGATTCCAGCTTACTTGCTATTTTCAAAGCATGAAGCTTATTGTAAACTTATTATTAACATGGAATTTATTAGTCATATTAAATACGAAACAATGCTGATACTTCAGCAAATCAAAGCATTATAAACTGCATCTATATCCCTACGATTTATAAAGTAAGTAATCTATAATTATCTCTGTTCGATGAATTTCGATATCAGAGGATAAGACAGTCAAATCCTGTTATCTTGTAAAAACCTGTTATCTAGGTATACTCTGGGTGTACTGTCTGTGTTTTCAAATTTCGAACAAGGTTTGATATAACTGTATTTTCTGTCAAATTTTAGGAAGCACATACAGATTCCTTTCTTCTTATTGTATCTATATCGTCCCACGTGATTTATATTTTCTTGATACTATACACTGGTAATTAAAACTCAAATTTTATCTCCATCTGTACAACATATGAACAGCATAATATTTCGACAAAAATATCACTTGGAGAGGATGAGTGAAGGGATACATGTTGCTTCTCCTCAAATACATTATGCGGACCTCGAAGATATAAACCTCAAGCATTTTCTAAATTCGCGAATAAGTACTCTGTTTTAAGTACCGATATTTACACACACTACTATGAACTAAATAATTGCTCAAATAAATCTAGATAGATTGAGAACAGAGCTACACGATAATCTCTTTTGGAAATAGTGAATGAATAATAGTAATAAAGCAGTTAAAAATCTGATTAATCTTTCATATACCGTTATCAATGTATATTTTGTCAGAATGCACATCCTAACTGATCCTAACTAGACCATTCTTGTTCATATTTGGGCGGAATTATTCCGCGGTTTAATGGCTTTTACGGTATTTTTATTTGCCCTCTCAACCCATATTCTTTCAGTGGCAGCACGGAGCGACCTGTCTAATCTAGCATTTGGCATGACTTAAGGATGTCCGCTGGTGGTTTTTGACTTCGGCAGCCATTTTGCCTGTTTTTCCATTGGGTTATCTCCCTTCCCTAGGTTAAGAGATGGGGATTTTCTTTAAAAGCCTTCTAGCCGAGAATTTTGCACAGCAACATCCATCCAATTTGCTAAATTTTGATAGACATTGTGATTATCTGCAAACTGTTAGAATATAAGAAAAAGTTAAATACTATTTATATGAATTTTTCATGAATATGCTTCAAAACTAGGGCTATTCCCTATGCTTTCTAGGTTATCAAATTGAACATAGGGCAGTCCACTTAATGTTGCCTACAGCTAAAAAATGCACACCAACCTATATTTTTTTCTTTGTTTTTCCTCATATTACACAATTATGAATGCAACAACACACATTATTCAAAAAGTTAATTACTTTGATTTACCACCAGCGGACATCCTTAATGAGCTGCATAGCATGTTTCAGTTGGGAGGAGTCTCAGCTAATCTCTTTTTGAAAGCAAATATTCGTCTAAAAATAACAAATTTGCACTGACTGCAACTTTTGAAAATATATTTCAAAGAATTATTTGCATGATTATTTCGCTCTCCTTGCAATTTGAAACAGTTCAGTTATTTTTATGTCTTTGTTGCCTTCTGGCGCCTAATATGAATACGTTTTTAGACGACAGGTATATATATATTTTAATCACTTTCCACCAAAATAATGGCATAATGATGAAAACTAAAACGAAGATATACAATCAAAATCACGACATTCGGGTCCCAAGTGGGCTCTGTAAGCATTGAATGTCCAGCATGATAGCATCGGTCGTGATGTTTGGTTTAAAAGTTAATCAGGCATTCATTCGGCTCAAGGTCTTTGGATTATAGACGAGGATATTCCTTAATGAGTGACTGACCAGACGCTGGTAATTTAATGATGTGACTTATCGATTTTGTGTTGACGGATAATTACGGATTGAACTGAAAGTGTGGACATTCGACTCATGATATAAGATGATGCCATTTTGGGAATTCATATAACGATGGAAAGATAGACGTGTTTACGTGAGGGTAAGAATATCAAGGCAGCACAGCAGCATTTATCGATTTATCTAGAAATACGTGAACATGTAATAAGCAGCTAATATTGTCGACAATAGTTACAGCTGCTAGAAGTATCATCCGCTACGCGAGTACAAGCATGCGCTCATCAAATCAGAGATATTACTAACTTCACTGCTCTCATTCACTCCCCCGCTGATAAAGAGAGGCTCCTTTCTTCCGTTTGGCCGCTATGTTATGAATGACACTTCATGTAAACTGTTTGAGCCAGTATCGAGAATAAATTACGTTGTATATATAGCAGGATGTTGTATATTGTGAGAGATATTGCGCGGGCATGAAGATAATGATATAGCTGACCGCTTCGGTCTTGGAGAAAAATAGCCTAGTTTTATGTATACTATGACTTATCCTTTTAATTTGGTGCCAACGTTATTATACGAATGAAGTCTTTGGATTATGGACGTGGAAATTCTTCAATAGACGACGGCTGCATATTGAATGACGGACTAGACGCTTGTATATAGACATTCTAAAGAAATTGCTTCGACTGAAACAAACAACAGAGAATGATGAATTATGTTGTGTTGTAAACTAGTATAAAACGAAGGTAGTGTCATTTGTTAGATTGACCTGTGTTTAAGGAAAATTAATGCATTTGGTCGCGAGAATCACTGGTTTACAACTCCCTGGTTAACTGAATGATGTTAGTGACAAATATGTCGATAGTCTAGTTGATTTTCTTTCAAACTTTCTTCCATGATTCAATTTGGGTCTGGCGATAAGGTAACTGGAGACAGTCGTCTGTTTTACGGGGTTTAATCGCTGAAGTCAGCACATACATTCGTCCTGAGCATAGTCTGCCTGCCTCCAGGCACTTTTTAGCTTGATGCAGCAGATGTTTATCATGTTCATGTTAAAAACAGCATTTCACATAAAAGTATATAAAATATAAATATATGTCAAACTGAATGATATTCAAAGTTTTAATTTGTCTATGTTAAGAGATATCGAGCTAATCATTCCGATCACATTTGCGTGACTGCCGAAGCCGGGGATTAAGGCAAAATGTAAAATGGCGGATACGCTTGTTCGCCGTTTTCTTCAATTTTATGGGCGTTTTTTTCTTACGATTGTCCAAAACTATTTTATTTCACATTAAATCTTAACTGGTTTTTTTTTGTTCACCTGTTGAGAAGAAAATTGCTTAAATGAAAAAATCAGAAAATCAACCGAAAATGCCGTTTTCGGAATATCACGTCACTGTAATGTCATCAGTATGGCAATCTTAACTATCTGGGGGGTTTTCTCTTAGAGATTGATATACAGTCGAGAGACGTGGTTCACACAACAAAAAGATAGGCTAATGCTGGCATTAAACTGGAAGAAATAATTCGTATAGCACATGCACACATTGTGGGGCGTTATTAGCCGTAGGTGGGCAAAAATCTGAGCTACAGGTATTTTGTCCATTTGACCAAAAACATAGCCAACATTTAATACATACAAAAATACGAGTACCTAATGTCAATAAACAAACGGCCATTCGTAATATATGTGGAAGCTTCACTTTAGAAAATAATCATCCAATATCAATCATCCTTTCACAAATAGCAATATGACCAAGGCGATGGGAAGAGGATGAAGAGGAATTAAATTGCCCAAAATTATTTTATTTCACATCAGATAATCACTTCCCAATTCATTATGTAGACTTGTGAAAAATAGCAAAAATAAAGAAATTCGGAAAATCTGACCAAAAAATCGACTCAAAAATGCATTTTCAAAATTTGACGTCACTGTGACTTCCCCAGCGTGACTATCTTGGATGGGTTTTATGTATTCTGGTAGAGTTTGCGTCAAGATATATTTTAGGAAGTCTCGGCTCCCTAGACGACGAAGTAAGAAACATAATTCGGCTGGGGCAGAACGGCCCCTCTCCAGGCCAATCGCAAATTAACAGCTTCTTGGAAAAAAGAGCCGCAAGTCATAGTTTGATCAAAATCACAGAATTCGAAATTTTATCAACATACATATAAATTATGTGGCACGCGGACAGGTAGATGCAGAACATATGCCCAGTTATGTAATCGGGGCTCTACGGTTGGACGCTGCATACTTTTCTCTATATATACTGTGTAATAATCGTGTGGATGAAACATTTTTGGGTGCGCGTGTCGTAGTTAATAATGCATCATAGTTATTTTTGAACTGCTTCCCTTCCGCCATAAGTTGTTGCAAACTATCTTTTTCAAGACCAGAGAAACCTGCCGGGATTTCAAATTGTACGCGTTTTACAATAAGTTTGGCTCAGTCTACAACTTTACATGAACACCAGATTTGAAATTATCGGTGTTGAACTACAATGCGAAGTCAGTGAAAGACTACACTACACTCACCTGTGGTGTACGATGGAGATGCGTCTGTATCTGTTAGGCCGCCCGAGTGAAAGAATCAGCGAATCGTGAAGATGCGCCGAGATATAACGTGTTGCTCTGTTTGTAATTAATTCCCTCATTACGGCCTTCTCGTCATCTGCAACATACACAGCGGGGAACCTCACACGATTATACTTCCCCGGACACACGAGCACAGAGTGGGGTCACACGTCTTTGAGGTAAGTTGCTTTATTTGTATCTGTTAGTATTGTTTTCGTTTCTCATTTCAAGGTAATGAAGTGGGTACAGAATAGTAGCCTTGGGCACGGGTGAAAAGAGAGACAGGTCGTCGCACCAGGTGTCACACATGTCTCTATTACGTGACTCATTCTCCTGTCCAACGCATTCTTAAATTGTATTACAGCTCCAATTAGCCGTCTCTTGAATGTAGGTGCCGAGAATTTGAGTGACGACACTCGACCATAACTTTGTTCTTCTCTCATAATACCGAAAGTAGAAAATTTATTCAGATTTGAACTTAGTAAACACACATCCATTACGTGAAACAAAATACAGATACAGAAATATACTCACTCTATGGCTTTCAATTTTGATGGTTTTATTTCGCGGGCGCTTCCATTTTCTTTGCCGCACCTCTTGATTTATTGTCAAAAAAATTGAACAAGATGGAAATATAACGTAGGAGTATTTGCTGTAGAAAAGAAACCAAACAGGATAAATGTGCTAGTAATTGCAAGGATGTTAATTCCTTTCCATCTGCTATAGAATTACTGCGAAAACGCGCGAATGTCGTCTGCTATGTTCGTTCGGAACACTTCGGCAATACCATCGACAATATTCATATCACGTGACACAGCACTCGCAATAGTGCATAACTTCCATCAAATTCAGTTTTAGCAAGAAAAACCTGTATAAAAGTGACATCGATAAATTTGTAAGGTACATTTGATCGCTCGTTTATAAGAAAGTAAATATTTACTGGTGGTAAAATCAAGTCATTCAATTTGTTGATTTGGACAGCTTGATCACGCATACGTCCGCACGATGAATACAAAATAGTTCATTCCAAGTTCATGTGGTGGGGAGGGGACTAGGGATTAGCATTGGGAATTTAAATGCTAACATCTAAGAAAACAAATCCAAGCGACGATGTGAACTGCCACCCTGGTATGTCATCCATTTACTCCACAGTCAGTGTGAAGGACTACGGCCGAAAAGAACGGCCAATTCAGCCATGTTACAAGTATAACACACGGCGGTCATGTAACAATCTTCAAACCGGGGACACCTTGTGCAATACAGCTTGTCAGGTAGCTTTTCCAGGTTCAAGAAAGGTTCCCTACATGTAGTCGCCAATTACGTTTTCCTTACATGACGAATATGCTGATTGAATTGATCCACACTATGCTAGGGTTTATTGCAAAGTTTATTGTACTTACATTCGTACAAGTTAATGAATACAGCAAATTTAACAGCTAAAGTTACCAAGAATTCCATAAAAAGAATGGAATTTTGAAAGCCAGATTCCTCAGACAGATATTCAAATAAAAATGTGGTTTGCGAATATCCAAGAGAGAGAGAATTAAGGTTCAATGTCGCGTCCAGCAATATTTCAGCTATATAGCGACGATCAAACAAAATTCTAAGTACTCAAGTCACTAACTTAGTAATCCAACACATTAAAAATACACAGATTAAAACTTATGTGACAGCCCGATTTCTCTCAAATAACCCAAGATGCAATCCTCCCTCACCCGACCAATAAGATCTTCCAAAGTAGTCGCTCGATAAAAAGCATCTCCTACAATCTGTGCATTCGATAAGAATATGTTTCATCGCGAGATCATCATGGTATGGAACACACCTTGGGACTGGCTCTGTTTTTAGTAAATGCCCGTGATCATGAGTTAATCGTGTATGACCGATTCTACATCGCCTGATCATGGTTTGATCGGAACGTTTCCGGCTGTTTAGATGAGTCTAGCCTTCAGTTTATTTTGAACTCATGAAGTTTGTTATTATTCACAGCATCCCATACAGATTTAAACAGCCGTCTCACATTAGTACAGATAGAGGACCTGTTTCCCAACTGATTATAATTATAATAATTATAGCCCCCAAATCGCAATAGTTGTGTCCATTAGACTAAGGAACAGCACGCTCCCGATCAACATTTTAGCATCCTGAATTCTTCATCCAAGTACACAATTAAAATGATTCTATCAATTCAATTCCTTAAACTAATTCAAACTGAAAAAAAGAGAATGTTTTGTAGCCTATACCCTTTCGATTCCTTAATAATGGAGCAACTCTGATAGCACCGGCAGGCACATTGAGATGCGGTTCCCATCGGTTCGTCTATTCAGTCTGTTCTGTATCTCTCCTTACCATGGCGTTTTAACTCTTGATAATTAGTGCAAAAAATTGATCAAATTATCCTACTGTTCTAAGGAAGTACATTATGATTTTGGCAACTTTAAGTGGAAAACAGCCAAGGTATCATTGATTAAAATGTTTCCCAGGCTAAAGATATACGAGAAGAGGCTGGACGATCGAACCGCTGTTAACCTCTTCACAACTCTATTATTGCAAGTGGGGGATATTTTCATGTTTTTGATCATATCGAAGGAAATTATATTTTCTGGACTTTGAAAAGCCTGACATATGATGTCCTGAACAGAAACCTTTGACTTGTTCTGTTCCATGATATACATTTCCGCGAGCAGTGTTACAGGCACACATTTATACAGACCAGTCCAGTTTTCTTGTTTTTTTTTTCTGGGCGGCTCTATGTGTAAGGGAAGGGAACGAAGACAAAGCAAACGCGATCCGTTATAAAAAAGACCTACTACTCATTAGGTGTTCTCTATGACTGATACACATTGTCGATCTTGTTTGTAGACATTTTTAAAAGCTTACTTGTCTATCTTTGTTAATCGTTTTAACATATGTTTGTAAATCTATGAATTGAATGAAACATAAATGTAAATAAATCATGTATTGATGAACCGCGAAATCCGTATGGGAAGCAACCCAAACACTACAATTTCGATGAAAACAAAACAAAAAATCTAGAGTGGCACGTCTCGGTAAACTCCACATGATGCACCGAAATGGTAAAGAAATGTTATTTCAAGCCTTTCAAAGTATAGTCGTGAAGTTACTGTCTTATTGCCACTTGCTGGAATTTCTATCTGACACGTGTTGGATAATAGGTTGTTGTATGCATAAACATGTGTATATAGACTATAGTCTATGTATGGTAGGTATACACACACATAGTTCCTGTCATTTGTATTTTATCACCTGAAATTTCAATTCGTGAACGATTATATGAGCAACATGGACATCTACCATCCATTGTGTCATTGTGGACCACGTCTCCACATTACGTGGAATTGGGAAGGAAAAATACTTCCACGGTTAAAGCTATCGCTGTTCGATAAGGTGTCCGCAGATAGTGAATAAAAACGCTCGATGTGATAGCGCTAGATTAACAGAAAAGGGCAGTAACAAGAGCGTGATATCCAGATTACCATAAAGCAGGTGTCGCCATATTGAATTTGCGCATAAAATTTCGTGCGATGAATAATGCATAATTATAATGTTAGAAATTTAGACTCTTAACATTATTGTAGAAATTTATAAAACAGAGCTATACCGCCAAGAGCCTCTCCTCAAAGTTTGGCTATACATGTCGTTTACTGATGGCAAAACACGGGCGTATCGTACACGATCCATGGCGTTACGTTTCGTAACATCTGTCTAATACCGCTTAACCCGTGACTATGAACCCATGATCCTCATGGTATTCATATGAACAGACGCAATCAAAGCGTGATTGAGATACATCATTCTCTAGATAACGACTTCATTTACATTGGAAATCATATAGATTAAGAATACTGATCAGCCGTGCGTTTTGGAACATCAGGATGTCTTGCACGCATCATTAAATACTGTTGACCATCTTTCTCTTGCAGGAAACTAGCCTATGTTTATGTATACTACAATTTTTTTAGTTGGTGCTAATGCTGTTATATGGAACTGTTATTTGGATTATGGACGCGGAAGTTCTTTAAGGACGACGACTGAATATTGAATAACCGACTAGACACTTTCATCCCTAATATCATCTAATATTTTTAATACCATCAGCCATTTGTCTGAACCACACACTTTCTGAGTATACCAACGCATACAAATGTTGCAGTGACTACAAAACTGACACCGGAATTACGTAACAGATCAGTTAGGTTATCAGGTAATTCCTGATCTACACATTTCCTTTTTAACCCTTCATGACCTGGACGATGCGGGTTTTTTTCGCTGTTATCACGTGCCTATTATTCCAGTTATCCTTGGGGCTTGGTTACCGAACTGACAATATCGGTGATGGACTACAGCGACACAATGGAATTACAATACACTCACCTACCTTTCATGGACGACGGATACGCGATCTCTATGTGTAAAAGTTCAGGCACAACGAATCACAATAATTAAAGCAGCACGGTCATAGACACACCGCAAGATAGACTTACATCATTACCCACTCACGGTATTCCCCCTCACTACCACATGTCTTTGGATTATGGACGCGAAAATTCTTTAATGGAAGACGGTTGAATTTTGAACGGCGGACTAGTCGCTTTCTATGATAGACGCGCCTGGTATCCCAAACCTCACATGTTCCTATCCGCGAGAGACATAGTAAGTATATCACCGACCGTATTTGACGAACCAAAAAGTCAATTCTGCCAAGTACTATTCACACTTATGAAATAAGTTAGGAGTACTTTACCAATTTGGAAAGATGACTGACATTATAATCAAGCTGGGTTATTCTCGGAAGGAGAATGAACACCTGCGATACGACAAAATCGATACATTATTAGATAAATAAGGCGTACCAGACTGACAACAATGCAGTGACGTCAAATTAACAAGCACAACAGTAACGACTACGCTGATATTGATTAAGCTCGGGTCTATAAAGAAAAATAACTAATTATAATGTTCAACTGGATTTCTCGGGCGAGCAGTAATTAATAATTTTCAATATTTAAAAAAAATCCAGGTTAACTGCTAACAAGCCAGAGAAACTGCAGAAAATGAATTTCCAGTCAGGGCCATCCTCACATCAAAGACCTGGAAAAGTTTTTGTTAGCGTAGTCATCCACATGCTGAACAGTAACTGGTTGAAACATCACATTGAAGACTCGACAATGCCCGAGTAACTTTTGCAAAAGACTTTATGATCGGCTGGATTTTCTTCCAATGTTTTCAACGGGCCAATGGAAACTCAGATTATATTTTCGGAGGTTCAAAATGAAAAACCAAGTGCTCTTAAGGCAGTAGATCACGATCGAACTGTTAAAGTGAGAATTTGCGAAAAAGATCAGTAATGGTTTATCAGTGAATGATTAAACATTTTATGGAAAGAAGAGTGGGGGTCACCATAGTTATTTACACAATATTATATGATGCGTGGAAATATCCAGCAAATGGCTAAAGTACTGAATTGGGAAATATCACTATTTTCAGGTTTAAAGTCCATTTTTTTAACTTTGCAGAGTCCAAGTTTCTTTAAATTACTATAGCTGTATAACGGATAAATTTAGCCTTTTCCGCCCTGTGACCGGGAAGGGGGGGTGGAGAATGGAGAGAGAGATGGATTTACAAAGTTGGCTTTTGGCTAGCAGTGAACACGGAACAAGTTTAGGGAGTACCACAAACATAATCTATTGCCTGACTGACAATTTTGTGCCATCCAACCGATGAATCTGACAGGCCTGAGTCTTTGTCAAAACTATTTCACTTTAGAGCGACTGGTAATTTTAATAAGTGTTTCTGTTTTTCTAGATATCAATCTTTTGTTTACTTTTACACTATTTTAATCCTACCAGGCCTAAATCCCCCCTACCAAACTTTCTGCGCTATCTCCGGAACGACAACAAATTAAGAGCGGACACTCCGTAACTTTATAGTTGATCACATTGGGGTCATTTTGAGGCCATTATTAACCACCGGAGTACAGAATCATGGGCAAATTCAAGACGGTGACCACGTGGGGTACCAGAAAAGTGATGTTTTCGTCGTTTTTCTTCAAAATTTCTGCTTTTCCGCGAAGGAAAGTGGGCAAAAACTATTTTGTTTCACATCACATTAATATTTACCAATTTATCATGCATGTTTTGCGGAAAAATTGCATAATTGAAAATTTAAAAATCTACTCACCTAAACTGGAAGATTTCCCATGATGCATTGTTGTTTTGATAAATCTACATTCAGCGGCCATATTTGTGTACAAGGGGTTTCTGAATTAAGGATGTCCGCTGGTGATTTTTGACTTTGGCGGCCATTTTGCCTGTTTTTCCTATTAGGTTATCTCCCTTCCCTAGGTTAAGCGATAGGGATTTTCTTTAAAAGCCTTCTAGCTGAAAATTGTGCACAACAACATCCATTCAATTTGATAAATTTTGATAGACATTGTGATTATCTGCAAACGGTTAGAATATAAGAAAAATTTAAATACTAATTATATTAACTTTTCATGAATATGCTTCAAAACTAGAGCTATTCCCTGTTTTCTGAGTTATCAAATGTAGCATGGGCCAGTCCACTCAATGTTGCTCACAGCTAGAAAATACACACCAACCTATATGTTTTTCTTTGTTTTTCCTCATATTATACAATTATGAATGCAACAACACACATTATTCTAAAAGTTAACCCTACCAGGCATGGGGGGGGAGGGGAAATGACCTCCCTACCAAACTTTTTGCGCTATCTCCGGAACGACAGGAAATAGAGACCTGCAAGTCCTTGGCTTTATAGCTTATCATATTGGGGTAATTTTGAGCCTATTTGCATAACCCCCCGAACAGACGATCATGGGTAAATTCAACATGGCGGCCACGTGGGGTACCAGAAAAATGATGTCTTCGTCATATTTCTTCAAAATGTCTGTTTTTCAGCGTTGAAAAGTAGACAAAAACTATTTTATTTCACGTCATAATAATATTTACTAATTTGTCATGCAGTATTTGGAGAGAAATTGCATAAATAAAAAAATCTAACCGAAAAATCGACCAAAAAATGTCGTTTACGGAAAGAACGTCACTGTGACATCATCAACGCCGTCATCTGGGTTTTGGTTACATTTTCTGGTAGAGATTGACCCAAGGGTATAGTGTGGTAAGTTTCAGCCCCCTAGCCTCAAGGGGTAAGAAAAATAATTAGAGGGAATCATTTCTCCCCCCCCCCCCCCCCCCGACCTGGACAGGTCCCAAAAAGCCCAAGCCAGATTGGGTTCATATTGCCGTACTTTCTTCTTTCCCCAGCGCCATTTGTTAATGGTTAAAATGCAGAATATATATTGCTTCAGGACTGCATTGCGATTATGGCATGATGGAGGCGTGGTCCAATACAATTCCGTTTCCAGGCCAGATATAAAAATCGCCATTACATTCCTTTCGTATAAGTATGAAATTAAACGTACGAAATAATTAGGCATATGTCGTGTCACAAATATTCACCGGGGATCAAAGTTACTCTCGATGCCCCGGAGCTATTGATCGCATATTTTAAATCAACGTCTGGCAGCTTATATATGAAACGAATACGCCTCATGCCATCTACATATTCTATTGAATGTAATATTGCATTCAGCAATATTTCAGCTCTATTGCGACCTTCATAATTAATCTGCTGTAATTCATTGATTTCCCACGTGATTTTGGACACGCTGTCAAAATGTGGGGAATCCGACATCTGAGCATAATAGATATTTAGGTACTTATCTGTTCAAACAGCTGGTGATATGGTTTTAAATGGGAAATAAAAATGGATACCATGACCTGATACATGCACCAGGAAGCGTACATGGTAGTATATATGATCTACTATATATTTCTGAGAAGTACGTACATTCTAAGCATGCCTCATAAGAGATCCGCTGGATTCTCCTTATATATTTTCGCTATCTCAAAGCTGAACTTACCACACAATATATTATATATTCTGGTCAAGTTCTACTAGAAAATATAAAACAATCCAAGATGGCCGCCATGATGAACAATAAGATACTCTGAGAAATTACACGAATATCATTGGGATTTTAGGGTCCAGTCAAATGCTATGTTAGGAAGAGACTAACACGTTGAACATTCACCTTATTTGCTAATATTATAACAACATAGCTACAATTACCTCTACTGGCAATGTAGATTATCCTTGTCCTGATATTTTTTTTATTCCGGAGCATCTGCGTCCCACCAAAATCATATTTCTTCCGGCAGACTATAAAAGTGTAGGTGGACCTAATGTTTATGATGTCTGTATGAGGTATATGACATTCATGGAAAGCGGTTCTTCAAGGTCAACATCTTGACTTATTATATTGTCTATAATTCCGCAACCCAGCAGCAAAAATCACGTGTACCATGACTTTCTATGGTAATTGAGAGTATCACCCAGTATGGATGTAGATTTTCAAAGTAGCGGATCTTTTTTTTTCAACGAGGGACGAAATGTACTGCTAATAATACTCATCGTACTTTACCGAAAATAGATGTAGGCCATTACAAGCGTCTGGTCCGTCATTCATAATTCAGCCGTCGTCCATTAGAGAATATCCGCGTCCATAATCCAAAGACCTATTCCATATTCCAGTATTAGCCCCAAATTCAAAAAGACAATCATAGTATACATAAACATAGGTTTGTTTCCTGCGAGAGAGAAGCGGTCAACAGTTTTCAATGATGCCGGCATGACATCATGATGTTCCAAAAATATCAAATCCGTATCGCTGATCAGTATTCTTAATCCATAATATTCGTTGTAAAGTCGTCATCTAAAGAATGATGTATCTCAATCACGCTTTGATTGTGACTGTTCATATGAGTACCATGAGGATCTTGAAGTACGTGGGTTCATACGGCCCCTAGCCCCGGGTAGCGTTCGCGTTATTGTTATTGGTCTACTTTGCCTAAATGTTATCATATATTATTTACTACTAATAGGAGATTTATATATTATCAAGATTAGTTTCTGTATCCCGAATGTAGCACGTCAATTGGGGACCATATCAAAATGTGAAAAAAATGATTCCGTCCAAGGAAGAGGATAAACAAAGTGAACTTGAGCTGTTATATGCATTAGGTATTTGGCTTATGAACGAGAACATTCTTTAATAGACAACGGCTGAAAATGAATGACAGACTAGACACTTTTATTGATATTCGGCAGAGTGCTGGTTTATGGGATCCTCCAGTGTCAGGTTCAATCTGGACTGACCTTGACCTATTTTCAAAGGCACAGGGGTCAAAATGTGAATCGCACTGACAGTCCCTTGTGAACACGATATCTAAGGAGCAAATACATCTAGAGCCTTTGTATTTTGCAGAAAGCTGTTTTATGGGAGCCTCTAGATGAAGTTCGATCAGGAATGACCTTGTCCTATTTCCAAAGTTCACAATGATCAAAATGTACATCGCATTGCGAACACAATATCCCAAAAACAAACGGAGTTGGAGGCTGGAGACACAATGGTTCTTTATGACGACCTTGACCTATTGTCAAAGATCACACAGATACAAATGTGAATAGTGGTCTTATTTGGCTATAAACAATTACAATCTTAATCTTTGGCAAAATGCTGACTTACAAGATCGTCTAGGTTAAGTTCACTACGGATTGACTAGGGAATAATTTCAAAGGTGACAGTCGTCAAAATGTCAATAGTATTGTGATCGCAATATTTCAATTGCAGAGAGCTGGAGACTGGATATTTGGCAAAACGCTGCCCCATAAAAGTTTCTAGGTCAAGTTTAAGCCGGACTGACCTTGATCTATTTTCAAAGGTCAGAGGTCCAAATGTGTATAGCATTGTGAGAGTAATATCTCTAGAACAGGGAGATGGAGACTGGATATTTGGCACAATGCTGCCTTATAGAAACTTCTATGTCACGTGTACTCTGTACTGACATTAAACGATTTTGAAAGGTCACAGAGGTCAACATGTGAATAGCTGTCATATTTGCAGTGTGAACACAATATCTGCGAGAAACATTCATGTAGAAGCTTGGTACTTTGCACAATGTTGAATTATAATAGCCTATTGGATAAGTTCATTCCAGAATGACCTTGACCTATTGTGAAAGGTCACGTAATGTAAAATCTCAATAATAGGGACCTGGGCACTGTGTATTTCGTAAAATACTGCCTTATGAAGGCTTCTTGTTCCTGTTGACTGTACTGACACGGACAATTTTCAAGGATCACAAAGGTAAAAATGTGAATAGTCGTCTTATTTGCCTATTGAACACTATATATGAGGGACAACTTAACCTACAATCTTAATCCTCTATGTCAAGTTCACTCCATACGTTGACCATGGCCTACTTTCAAAGGTCACAGTCGTCAAAATGTGAATAGCATTGTGAAAGTAATATCTCACGAACAAAGAGATTGAGTCTATGTTTTTGGTACAATGTTACCTTATGAAGGATTCAACGTCATGTCCACGCTGTGCTGGCACGGACCTATTTCCAAAGGGCACAGAAGTTAAAATGCAAATAGCAGTCATATTAGCGGGTGAGCACAATATCAAGGGGATATAATTCGTCTTGATGAAACTTTTCTTTCTGAAGAATATTTTGACAACTCTACAACACAGTTATTTCTGCCTGATATCCGTCTTTGTGTTTTTAAATCATAAAGAATCTTGTCGAGACAATATTAGTGCCTGGTGGGGGAACTGTTAGCTGATCAGCTTGTTACTAATGCAATCTACCTTAACACACAAATATTGTTCCGCCTTCCCTCACGGTGTTTTAAATACCTAAAGATCGTGATTGTTCCAACCATATTGTGTAATTGGGATTAGTATTCATATATTATTGGGTTATCACACAAGAGTGGTTTCCATCGTATCATCTTATTCTCGCCCTGATCAGCACAAATCTCGTGTAAGAAATTATCTCCATGATCTAACTGTGAATGTACTTCATATCCCTAAACTGAAAATCAGCTCACCAGCTCGGCGACGAGCCATGTGCGCTCAGTCTTAGCTGCTATTCCTCTAATGTGGTACACTTGAATTGCGAAACTGGCACCATGTCAAGGTCGGTAATACTATATTACCTACATGTATTTATTTATGCTCATTTGATAATTGAATGCATCCCCGACAACATCACATGATTGGCTGACAGGATTAACGTGTGATATTGTATTTCCAACTTGTTGAGGAAAATATGGAATTATATGGTCGAAAATATTTTCATTATCCCGGCCTCATGGGCTCAAGTGCCGTCGTCTCAAGCAACGACCAGGTGTTTGCCTCCAGCACGGCGCAAGGGAGAGAAAAGTTATATCGACATGTACACACAGGAATTGCGAAAAAAACAAGTTAATGTAGAACAAATTCATCGACAATTTAAAAGGAGTTTAAATTAACAAATTTTGCATCAAACCTGAAATCAGATTTAAATAAAAAACATTTGACTTCTCTTGCTATATCGTGCAGCCGAGGAAAAATGTGGTGAAACAAACCAAATCTCTTCCGACATTATCCAAAAATTGAACACGCTGCATTTTAATCTACACATCATACAGTATCCGTTTGTGGAATTTCATTTGTATTCGCACCATATGCACCCATTTTCGAACTATTCGGGCAAATCAGTGCAATTCTCGACTTTGGGACTCATCCGTTCTTCATCGCCATGTAGAATAACATACACAGATCCATTTTATATCCACCGAATGAACATTGTTACGATTTCTATGGCATACTTCATTTAGTAACAGCTCTATTCAGGTGACTTACGGGCTAATAATCTGACATTTTGTTGGCCGTTGTTGCACACAGAGAAATACTAGACTATCCACATTAAGATGTCTTCATCCTGTTGAACTTTAACGGCGATTAGCAAGTTATTTAAGGTATTTTGGCCAGAAGTAAACAATTTAGTACACATCCTAAAATATTACCTACGTTGATTTATGTCTCAAATCGACTGGAGCAAAATTTTGGTTTCCCGAAGTGTTTTCCTTATACCACATGCGTAGAACTCCTAGTGAATGATAAATGACCTAATAAAGAAACCACAGACATTTGTCTTTTGTTTTACATGTTATTGTTAGTCTACTGTGTCCCATTGGTTGAATGAGGTTATTTAACTACTTTTACCATTTTAATAACCTTTTGTTTGAGAGTGTTAAGTTTGTCCCCGTGGGGCAACGTTTACAAATACAAGAGGATGCTAGGTCCCCCGTTGAAATGGCAGCGATAGTTTTCAGAGCGTTGGTGGTCTCGGGGGAATATACATGAGGGAGGCAGCTGCTACTTCATATGCCTCTTTCCTGCTCCCCAGCAGGTTTTTGAGATCGACTGAACGATGATTGCTGCTGTAATATAGCTTCCAAGGAATTTATGTAAATACTATTAGTATACCACTATTTCAAGCTCCAGCTACAATACTTATGTTCTTTATACATCGACAATTTGTCTGTCAACAAATGTGTCTCTCAAGACGCGTTAATAAATATAAAAGTGGTCCAATAAGTATCTGAAAGAAACATCTGAATCTGCCCCAGAACATGGCAAAGGGACTATAGGATTCAATGTTTCCGGGAGGTGGGTGGCGGACATGCCCCCAGACCCCCCTAGAGTGACGCGCCTTTGACATGTATTACTATGATGGTATTGGGGACCCCCCCCCCAACAAGAATAAATCCTCTTCCTATGCCACTGTGTTTGACATACACGAAGAGAGTTACCGTACCGTTTGACTTATTTTTTCTATTTATGTTTGCAAGCATGCTTACATAACCACATAATCACCAAATTTACCATCACTGGTGCAACCTGTAGGCGTAAGTGAGCGAGATGCCACTCTAAGCGACATCTCATGGCATATTATCTGCAAACCAGATTTGACATTTTGAGGTTTCCTCAACGTTTTGCCCGGAAACCAAATTTATACTTTGCCACCAGGTGTCACCACCTTTAGGTGCCGGTGCAAGTGGGCGAAACGCAATGCCATGTGTGCTATCTCATAGCATGGTATAGGGATACGAACTTTGAGCAGAGTCTGATGAGGGGTCCTCAAGTTATTGCCCGGAAACCAAATTTAGGTTTTGTCATCAGGTGGCGTCACCTTTATGCACACGTGAGTGAGACGCAATCTCGAGCTTTATCTGCTTGCCTGGTATATGCATGCCAAATTTGAGACGAATCTGATGAGCAGTTCTCAAGTTATTGTCGAGAAACACGATTCGAAATTTTCCACCAGGTGGAGCGACCTTTATGCAGAAGCGGGCGAAACACAATCACATGGGACATCTCATGGCATGGTATATGCATACAAAATTTGAGTAGGGTCCTGCCCGGAAACAAAATATAGATTTTACCACCAGGTGGCGCCACCTGTAGGCGCAAGTGTGCGAAACACAGTCCCAAGCGATATCTCATGGCATACGAATATCAAATTTGAGAAGAATCCGATGAGCAGTTATCAAATTATTTCCTGAAAACAAATTTCGGATTTTCCCAACAGGTGGCACCACATGTAGGCAGAAGCGGGCGAAATACCACCCTAAGGGAGATCTCAGAGCGTGGTAGATGCATACCAAATTTGAGAAGAATCGGAGGAGGTTATTGCCCGGAAACCAAATTTAGATTTTGACACCAGTTGGCGCCACCTGTAGGAACAAATGAGCAAAAGGCATGTCAGTGGTATATTCATACCAAATTGTCAGATATATAGCAGCGATTGACTTTTCACTGAAAAAACCCCAGTTTGTTCCATTTACTAGCGCCTTCTATTTAAGCCAGATAAATAAAACTGGCGATATAAATTATGACTTGCCTGTCTAGTTGGATATCTATGGGCTATGAATAATTTCGTAAAATATGACCGAACGGTCATCGGCCATCAATCCGAATGGTTGCATTTATCAACAAAGAGAAAAAACTGGACTGCCATTGAACAGATAATATTTTGGAATGGTGGGCATGGTGTGTTCATATTTAGATGAACATCTAAATTTAGCGGGGTTTTTTCTTGCAGCGGTTTTGAGATGGGTCGAGTGCATGTTACCCGATACAATAATGCAATTACTTAATAGTATAGAATTCGAAGGGTCTTTTTATTTAAACAAGTTCTAATATGATGTATTATGCCAATATTACTGTTAAGTTTTTTTTCTTCTCTCCTCCATATGCGTTAACCAGCTGAGCCTATCATTGAAAAATACGCCAAGAAATTTAAAGTTGTTCACCAGATCAATGTAATATCCAGAAATAGATAATCGGGTATGTTTTGGGACTTTCAGCGGATTTTAAACTTTGATTCCCAACTATATATTGATCGAGTGTCAAATATGTACTCGAAGTCCAACAGCACTCCGTCGCCTCATTTTGTAGTAAACACATCTGTTAATACCTGTCTATCTGTGTGGTGATGATGATGTTGATGGCGGTGGTGATGGACAGTATAGCAATTTCGGACCAATTGGTCGGTGTGAAAAAGGGAAATCTCTCGTTTATGGTTTCAGACTAGCATTACCAAAAGAGTAGATATGGATAACAACGTCTGTTGGTGATGTTCCTCTGTTACATATGTACTTACTAACATCGTTTTCAAACCGAAATTAAACCCCCCAAAAATATTTTCGATATTAGTAACTACGGCGGAACGTCACCAGCTAATAATTAGAGAAGCAGATATCCATAATTATTCGTATGTTTGCAAACTTCTAGAATGCCCCTCAAATAAATTAACATTATCTAGTCAATACTTGAGAAACATTTGCTTGTCAATTTATCTGCATTTTTTCACGCGTTACATTGCGTTTACGTTTTTCACGCGGATTAGATTGCGTTGACTTTTTCCACACGTTTTCCCGATCGTCAAATCTGATGTTATCGGTCATGATCTAAAGCATCACGATGTATGATGAAGTCTGTAGAACCTCAAAGCACTACAATGAATTTGCCTTTCTGCACTGAGGTTTTATATGGAGAGGATTACAAAGTTAGTTCAAGCCTGATATATTATAGATATCAGGGAGTAATGGTGGTTCAGTTTATTATGCAGTCAGCAACCAATTTTGACAAGCTCCAAAGTAGAAGAATGGACAGACTATACTACCAAAATCGCGTGGAATATAACGTGGGCTACATATTATGACTGCTAAATACCGATTATCATTTACGGATTTTTTTTTCAAATATTGACAAGCGTTGTTGATTCTTGGATGAAGACTATACGGTAGCCGTACATGTAGCAACTTTAAAACTGGGTATTTGAATGATAATTCGTCAAGGTAGAAGACACAATAGTTTGTGATAATCATTTACGTTGGCCGTAATAACCTAATGTGGCACAGAGGTTGAATAAAAACCCAAAGAAAAAACACTTTACGTACAGCAATCTACCGGGTTACGTGAAATAAGTTGATGCCGAGTAAATGTGCATTTCTGTAGCCTCCTGAATAATATTAAATCTTCCATTAATAGACAATCGTCCCAATGCATAAACAATCTGAGCACGTCTTTATAATACAAAACTTTCAGGAAGGCTGACACGCGTCTAATTTCTTATTCCAAATGGATCGATGAACGAAACGAACGAACAGATGGACGGAAACAAATAACAGAAGACCGCTGAACGGAGAAGGATGATCGTTTAACGATAACTGAACGAAACGAACCGCAACGGCAAAAGCAGCACACAATTGAACAGAAGAAAGAAATTCGGTCTATATCAACATAACCATACAAAATATGCGAGTGTTCGTATCGGGACGACAAGCACAACAGTTGCAGTCAGTTGTTTACCTGATCTGAATAATTCGATGCAAAAATGTACGGATGTCTTTTCTAGTGAAAGTTACTGAGTTGACTACCATTTACTCGTGTCCACTGTATAACAATTGTGGTAGTCTGAATCTGCGGTGGCTTCCTCCGCTGCATCAGGTGGAGGGAGAAATAGTTGTTTCTCTTTGTTTCTACAGTGGTAGTGCTGTTTAACAGTAATTCTTCTCGCGTGGCTTGATTCTTTTTTTTTCCAGCAGAAATATAACATCGGGACCGAGTAGATATTTCCCCTACAGTCCGTTGCTATTTCATACACAGCAATATCAGAAAAACGTGGGAAATGCAGAGTAACCTATATGCACTCTGCAGTTGTTACCGGTACTTTAACTAGTCGCTGTGAAATACAAAGATAAAACAATTGCATGTTATTATTAATTAATTATCTTACCATTAATGTCCGTTTGTCTGATTCGACAACCACGCGACGTAGAGATATAATGTATACGCCATTCGAAAGATATTGATCCGGAGAGTGACATGGGCAATTTTTAGGACGGGATCTCGGGGTGGGTGATGGCTACGCCTATATATTGTTTTCTTATGTTATAGGTCAATTATCCGCATTGGTGGAATATATGTCATCCACCATTTTTTTAGACAGCAGCCAAAATAAGCAGTTCAGAATGGAACCTGTGAAATTGTTCACACAGCTGAATAGACGCTATCAAGGGCATAGGGATGAGACCAGTCTACAATCAATGACCAGATTCCATACTCAATTTTATAAACTAGGGATAACAGAAAGTGTGAAATCGACATGCACCATACACCGCATTACATCAGTGTAGAGCCTGCGATTATACATGCATTTAGAGGCAGTTTTTATTATGACAAATCCTACATTCAGCAGATAGCCGTGGTCCAAACTGTGTTGTCCCATAACTCGGTAACCGATACAAGATACAATTTATACGGCATTTTGAATGTCTTGCTCCGGGAAGGTCCGCTCTCTGTACGTATCATTCAACATATATATAAGTTTGCATATCGCTCCAGTTTATTGCCTGTATATGGTAGGATTCTGCTGTTGGGGAGTTTGTCCACCAGGCATGTCATTCGACATATATATGTAGGTTTGCATATCACTCCAATAAAACTATTTTGAATGGCGTCACATGGATTGGGGGTGGAGCTGGCCACACCCAAATTATGTTTCCCTGTGTTTATAGGTATATATGATAGACGATATAAAATGTGTCGAAATAGGAGTGGGGCACATGTACAGGTATGCTGAGGAAATACGAGTTTCAGATCATACATCCAGTGGACAGACGTCGTCCACAATGTGTTTTCCAATACGTGGTTGGCGTGGTTGACTGAATAACACTGACCTATATAAAAAAGCTATTAGACTAGTATTTGACACTCATATAAAGTAACGTATACTATATTAAAATATGTTGCTATGTTGAAAAAAAAATTACAGTACCAAGATAATAATATAAAATGTACAAATCATTGGCAAGTGAATCATATATGTCCACATTGTCTGGCCACGGTGAGGATTACCGTAAAAATAGTAAGGTGAATTTGTAGGCTGTGATACCTTAAACTACCTAATTATTGTCAATTGTATCTACAATGTATATCCATCTTTCTTATATATTTGCCAAAAGTTTATGTTTTCTTTTAATTATATAATAATATCGTCATCGCATGGCCCTGGTTTTGAAACAATGGTTTATTCCTACCGAGAAGACAAATGATTTCACCCCACACTCTGATATATATCACCCATGCCTAACTCCGGAAACAGTGGGCGCGCACTCACGATTCCTATCTCATCGGACAACTCTCGCGAATGGGCCGGAATGCCATGAACTTTTACTTCTTGCTGGACAAGGAGGCTGTATACTCTCTAAAATAATTAGATTGAAAATTCAATCTATCAGATTGAAATTAGTGACCAATCTATTGGACTGAATATTCTATCTATTAGATTGATAATTTCAATCTAGTAGATTGAATTTTCTGTCTAAAACAGATTCATTTTATCGTTCCAATCTATTAGATTGAATATTTTCAATCCGATGAAAGATTGGTCACTAATTTCAATCTGACAGATTGAATTTCAATCTAATTATTTTAGAGAGTACCCTTAAAGAGCTGTCCTTGTATTTGCACACGTTCCTATAGTATCAGAATTATGAAACATTAAATCGATTAACTATTCGTGAATTTGAAATACATTGTGATCTACATTGCCGCGTAGCGGGCCATTCAACGCTAGTCTTATATAATTAATATACATTTGAGACACAAGGCAACGTAGATCTCTATGCGATACGTATGGTGATGAGTATTGATGATACATACGCAGGGATGAAGGCGAATCATTCATATTTGCGAAACGGTGCAGCATTACAGTTATCTCCAACTCTGATAATGATAGTATGTTGTTTACCGTTTGCTCCATGTATACCG
Organism: Hanleya hanleyi; assembly: GCA_036873755.1. NCBI lineage: Eukaryota > Metazoa > Mollusca > Polyplacophora > Lepidopleurida > Hanleyidae > Hanleya > Hanleya hanleyi. Next base: position 18,198 of record JAVTVY010024824.1, on the reverse strand, counting down.
TAAACCCTATATATATATCATGGGTGAATTTGAAGAATATGTGGATCAGAACCGCTGAATCTCCAGCTCAGTGCTCTACTGGCGTGCAGCCGGGGTTACAGCATTGGCCATGTACCGGGTTATGCAAGCAATCGATTTTATCTGATTAATTTTCGGGCACCCGATTGGGAAGAACAAACGTTAATGCACACAGTATTGTGGTTATCGCATTATCCCTTATCCCACGGAATCCGTCAGCACTATGTACTAATTTTATGAATACATCTTCCAGAATTGTACGCAAAAACCATTAAAACGAAAGCACGATCGAATACCCGTTCACAGATTCAGACACTATTTATCTAACACAAAAACAAAATATAAGCGTTGCAAAAAGTGGAGTGAAATGCTTATTTCTTTCCTATGTGATTCACCTAGACATTTCTGTTGTCTATAGTTTCCAGTTGATTGGAAGCGGGAATTCCTGATTTATAGACGTAAGGAGGGGAGTTGGCTTGTCCTACCTCTTAGCATACTGAGTTGAAACGCCCCCCCACAATATTCTTAGGTTAAGCTCCACCAGCAAATGTAAAATAAATCCACGAAGGATGCTCCTATGACGGCGTAGTGCCGTCCTGTGCTAATAATGCATTCTCGGTCAGTTTCTTCTCGCGAAATACGAAATACGTAACCAATTAAGAAATAATTATCTCTCGCAGCTTTTCAGCCGTACAATCATGGCCATCATTTCGAGATTATCCGCGAGTATCTGTTCGGGGTTTATGCATATAGCATAAAATGATCCCAATATAATAGGTTGTGAAATCGCGGCGATTCAGCGCTTTATTTTTTGTTTATTCTGACGAAAGTATAGGGGATTAGGTAGTTTGGCATTCTCATTTCTCTGGGTGTTCTTGCATTTACCAGGTTAGCCAATGTTGAGGCGTTTACTTCATCAGACGTCCACGATGCTCATCCATTAACATCAGAGGAGTTGTGTAAGCGGATTTGTCATCACAGCTCCCGTGTCTGACAGCGTATCTAACTCCGCTTAAGCCAGTGATAGGGGCCTCGTGGATACCTCATAGTCTTCGCAATAAAAGCGCGGCTAACGAGAATCCAGCGTATTCTCGGGATGCTTTCCTGTAGAGTCATATGGTTGCTTTTTAGTCCACTAACGTCGTCAATTTTTCCCACCTCTTGCATATCGCTCCAATTTATATCCACCATCTCACACCCAAGCCTGACAGAGTTAATAGAAGGCGTAGATCTAGTGAACTTATTTCCTCGTGACAGACAGTCCAGTCATAGGATTACATAGTGAAAGAAATATTGAGGTTCGAGCTTCCTCTCTGTTTATCTACATGTATCTAGTATATATTCATATTATGGATTATTTTATATAGAAATTGCTTCATTTGACTATATTCCCTACCAAATGTGATACTTATATCAATTTTGTCTATCAGAGAAGAAAAACCTTATACGCTAACAAAGACATCCCGTATGACCTACATCTGGTATCCAAAGAAACTGACAGTAGAGACTTAATGAAGTCATTCGCCCCATTGAAATAAATAAGCAGCCCTCGTGTAAACTATAAAGGGCTAGCCCATACAGGAGTTTAGATATATACGCCATTGGTGCATACTCTACCGAGTGACTTAATTCTCACCGGCTGTCTCCTCCAAATGATTGTAGAAAAAGAGAAGACTATTGAGAAAATCCATCCCAGCGTATAACCTTGTGAGCCCTGATTGTACCCAATTTAACAGTCATTAATTTCACGAACAAAATAATCACATCCAAGTCAGCCTACGCTGACGTAGCTCAATCATACCCCGATAGCGGTTGTATGTAGAGCTACATGTGCAGATGTGAGCATTACATGTAGCTACATTGTGTATCAGTACTTGTAGCTTCAAGAATACACTCGGTCGGCATATGACGTCAGTACGCCGACATCGTTTTCCACCACCATTTTGCTGTTTCTTTTAATTGTCGGTGACAGGCTCCTGAATTTTAAATTGGATGCATGAACTTAAAATTGACGAATTCCACGTACATGTTTGTATATTATACACTCACTGAAGTGCATACATATGACTTTGGCAAATATAAATCGCTGTCATTTTTTTATTGCATCTCCTTTAGGGCTTCATCATATAATGCTGCACAGCTGGAGTTAACAGATTGCCACAGCCAATGGAGCTTATGCCGAATATTATACCACTACATAATATGAGTATGCGCCCACTACTAGTTATGTGTCGTGAGGTTAACACTGTATACTTCAATAGCATTGGCTACTGACAAAAGAGGAAAACACATCCGGCATGGCGTAATCCCGAAGTAGTGAACCGTGGCATGTTTTTGCCTTATTCAAAATCGCCTGTTGTCGCTTATGATGATATGCTATCATGAAGATGCGTCTATATAGGTTAGGGCTACCAAGTTATCAGACGAAGATCTGTTGACAGGAGATATATGGATATTAACCAACCTTCAATGGCTTTGAAAACAAGCATGGTAGCCCCGATCTGGACCTAGACATTTACAAGAATGACCAGGGATTTCTCTCATGTCGACTCTACGACGAGTGAGACGATTACAATTTTGGCATAGATAGCTACCCATTTGTGGAGAGCTATATTCCATAAGGACATGCATGTGGCGTATACATATCTCGACTTTTGCTTGATCATGTTCAGACTGTGGTGACTTTTATCAACGTTACAGAATATTACTACAGAAATTAGTTAAACAGCTTTATACCTCAAAACGCATCCATTGATCGTTTCTGAAATTCTCTGATGAATATCGTACACCTAAGGAATAGTACGATCGTCGCGTGCAGGATCTTTGCCGCTACGTTTCCTAATCCGTGTCTAATTTCGCCTAACCTCGGGGCCAGGGACTGTTTAGTATCATGTGTTTTACATCTTCATGGTATTCAAATGAACACGCACAACCAAAGTATATCTTATATACACACTGGGTATTACATGGAATTCATCTGGATGAAGATTAGTGGTCTGCGGTTAGTGTTTTTTGTATTGAAAAACATCAAATCTTGCTGACATCATCGAAAACTGTTGACCGCTTCTCTCTTGCAGGAAGACATCGTGTTTTTATTATATTTATTTCATACATATTTGGAATTGGTTATGTCATACAAAATAGGCCTGTCGATTGTTGACACGGAAATTCTTTCAGATTGAATACTGAATGTCGGATCTAAGACGCCCTTTATGTCAAACTTCATGGATTTTGTTTCATCGCAACAGTCCGCTCCAATGAATGATTCACCAGATTTATGATTTGAAGAGATATGGAAGAGGTGGGAAAAGATGACGACGTCTGGCAACTAATATACAACCTTATGACCATGATGACTCCACAGGAAAGCTTGGGCAATTTTCCTACAGAATTTATAATACAGAGCTATACCTGAATACCGAGAAAAACTAACATGCAATGCCCGAAGTAGGGTGGCTTAAATTTTCCACCAGGACAACCTACATATATTTGTCAAATGACATGCAAAGAGTGCGGGCCTCGGGAAATAACAGTCCAGTAGCAGAATCCCACCATATAAAGACAATAAATTGGAGAGATATGCAATAGGTGAGAAGAGTTGAAGACATACATAGCGACTGAAAAGCAACCATCTAGCTCTATAGGAAAGATTCTCTCGGCACCTCAGATTTAGAATTTAGATTACGGAGGATTCCCCGACCTAGCGCATCGCGCATAACTATATGTATATACTACCGTGACTTAGGGGCTTGGGAAACATGTTAACGTACGCTGTACAAACAGCGCGAAGACAAAGTTTGAAATGTTTTTGAAGAGAATGTAGTTTGACAAATGCGATGAATTAGTTATCGTTCTCTGTGCTTGTTAAGAGGGGATTTATCCGGCCAAAGATCGTATCAGCCCAAAGATCGTAGCCTATGCTTCGATTACTCGCTTTTGTACGTTCTTTGACTGGCTCGCCTGATAAATTCCCTCTCTACAAGCACAGCGACCGGTAACATATACGTATTGTAACTAATTGAGAAGATAACGTGAGCCTTGCGTTAGTTATAACAGTTAATACACGATTACATTCCCAGGATGAATATAAAATGACCCCGTACGTTCAACCTATAGGGTTTTTATAGGTACGAATGGACGGATTTATGGTATATGTTCTATTTCACTGCGACTTGCACTTCACTGCTTAATTGAACGCAGCATTAAACGGGTTGTGGAAAAAGATGCCGATGTAATGACAAGAACTCACATGACCCCACAGACAAATTTTCTGACTACATATTTCTAAAAACACCAAAGAACCAAAAGTGATCCCTGTGATGTTTTGTATCCCAGCCATGCTTTTACTGTAGCTGGTCATGTGGACATCATGAGTGATATGACCACACGGCCCATAGCACCGGCTTGACCTGTATTAGATACTAGTTCAGAAGCCATGGCTTGATAGCCCTATCAAATCATCTGTTGGAAAATGATGAACTGTGCGACCGCCAGATATAAAAAAGGCCCGAACGAGGGAATATTTATAGAATGCGAGTTCAATCCAGAGAAAATAATCATAGAGCCCGGATACCGACCAAGCGCTTCATTCTCTTACTGCTCAGCTTGAATATTGGGTTGCTGGAGTACAGCTATCACAAAAGAAAGCCAAAATCTGACTACCAATTAACACACGCACATTCACGTTCTTCCACGAAGATCCCTCTGGCAGTTGGGGAGCAAACATTGTATTTCTAAGTTTTGTTCTGCTGTTCAACTTTTGTTTTTTCGGTGATCGTATCAAATGTAGATATATTAAGAAATCCCTAATAAATTGTACACGAAAAAACCCGAAGTCTAATACCCAACATCCAACACTGTTTAACGTCACTTTTGAATGTGTGCAGGATTGAATATTTAGATTCTGGCTTCACAAATCTAACCACAGGAAGAAGTTTTTGCTCGGTTGAATACCACGCCTGATCTAGATTGGGAGTCTCTGGCAAAATGATTGTCAGCTGAGTCGCAAAAGGCCTTCTGTGAAAATTACGTCACTGTCATCAATGCGGTCAAATTGGAGTTTCTAGTAGAGTTTGACAACGACATAGTAAGTTTCGGCTTCTAGTCTCAGCGATAACGAAATCAGCCCCCTCCCTCACACCATAGGATGCAGTAGACCCCGAATCGCTCCACCACGTAGGGTTACGATACACGCTGCCGAAAGATGACATCTGAAGTTTCATCAAGGAATCATACAAGTCATTGGTGTTGTGGTAAAAGCAATTTATCTAATGGTCTAAAGCCTGCATCGTATCTGTGTAGCTCCTATACACAGGTTACTTGGATTTGAGTAGGAATTTATACTTAACGGGCATACAAAAAGTCAAATTCCTCTACACTAGCGTTGTATTTATTCAATCCAATGCGGTCTCTAAACTTACAAAACAATAATCGTCCCTTTTGCATAATCGGTCGGAGCAGGGAAGATCTTTTAGATCTTAAGGGGACAGATACAAACTATATTAACTTGATAGATGGAGGTTATTATTGAAGTCTGGAACGGGCATAGAATGACGTAAATAAAGGATTCCGTGCGAGTATTATAGGGACACGATGTTCATTCGGTGATGTGAGGCGTAAATGATCCCGCATCAGTAGAGGCCGGCGTAAAGAGTTGTTCAATTTTGCTACGTTGAACGTTCAGTTGCCCATTGTAACAAACTGAGACAAAGCATTCGATTGAATGACAAAACTGCGTAGACCCATCTTTGCAATGATCACACAATAATCTTCTTACATTTGAAAATTCAATTTGGAATGTTTTGCGATGGAATTATTAGCTCTGTGGTGGAATATATCAGTTATAATTTTTTTTCTGCACGAAAAGGATTACCAATACCGAAATGATATATGGGTGACCAAATCTGGTCATAAAACTACTCTCGATAAATTACGATACATCAAATAAATAAGGCATCCCACACAAGCCGTCCATGCAGTGACGTCAAAGTAACACGGACACCATTAACCAGTATACTCATATCGATTTTGCTAGAAGAATTGGCAGTTGGTGTAACGATTAATTCAACTCCTTTAACAAGCCGATATTATATAGAATGTTAACTTCATGATTGGTTTATCCTCGCAAAATAGGTTAAGAAAAGATATTTTACTGTATATAACAAGCTTGCTAGTGAAGCATCGTCTGTTAAACTGAAGCGAATGGCATGTAATCTGTAATTTGTCTTGAGAAGCAGGCTGTGATTTAGTGTCTGGTACACACACCAGTGCCAGCTTACAACAGAACATGGATTCACTACTTAATAAAAACAAAATGCTTCAAGTGCCAAATCTTGCAGTGTAGGGCGTATGTAAGTTCCTGGTGCATTAATGTCTTCTTTCTCCTGACGCACAAAAATCCAATATGCAGTTATAAGAGTCTCGCGTCCGGCATCAAACGACGAGGAGGAGTTCAATAAAACCTGGTTTCTAAGTCAATGAAACTAGTATCTCAAAAAATCTATCTCTCAATGTGTGTCATGTAACACAATACATGTATACCCTACTTCTGCAGTAATTAGATATATGGCGTTTGCTACCAGTATGCTTGGATGGCCGATGCTATTTCTAGCGCTCGTTTATCATTTTTCTTACAGATCTATATATGCCGTCATATTTGAAACGAAAACGCCAGAATACAGTTGACGGATAGGGAAACATAAAAAGATGTTATACATGTATCAGATGTTACGATAGTACCCAACTCCACGACCCAAACCTCCATACCCGCCCCACCCAGTCCATATATACAAGTGATTACAGTCCAACATGTTACCTTTAGACATATATACATGCTTGTGATCTATTTAGATATTGGGCTAATCAAAACGAACCTGACGTTTATCAATTAAAGGCGCATTTAAGTAACAAAACAGCATAGATCCCTCAATTAGATACTTATAATGCGGAGTACCAATTATACATACCTGGCGAAGCGGGAAGGGAAAATATCCACAGCTGCGAAACAGTATACCGCGTATATCCTTCGTAAAGTTGAACAACATGTGTGTGTTAGCACCGTTTTATCTCCACCACACTGCTGTAATCGCGTACTGTCAAAGTTACAGGTTCGCAATGGCCTCAGCAGGTCATGAAAGCAATAGATATAAGTCGGTTAACACGCATGGGTAGCTTCCTGACTGAATATAGAATAGACCGTTCGCTTATTGATTGTGTACAGTATCGCACGTATGTATGTTGCGAGCAGTATTCTGGTAGCAAAGCTACTGTCGTTTGTTAATGTGCACAGCCTTGTATTTCCCCATAATTCTTCTCCAGTCTAGACTATCATATTAATGAATTCGCTAGCATTGTCGGCGTTTTATTATTCCATCGCTCCATTGATAGCATCAACCTGAGCGCATTCATTGTTATGATAACGAATCCATCGGTCCTCGTTAACTTTATTCGCATATCAACGTTCGGCCTATTATTTGCTAAAACATGAAAAAATAATACTGGAGATCTTTGTTTTTTTGAACACTAATTTTGCAATATTTATCTAAGAAACCGAATTGTTGTGTCAAGGTACAAGTCATACTATTCATGCAAAACATTTGAAATAGGCGTCTGATTATTCATTGTGGGTTTATGTCATTAACACGAAATCTACGAATCCTTCATGTAGCAGTGAGTTATAGGATATCACTGACCTTGACCTTGGAAACTTTGATTTCAGTCTCTGTACCCAACACATCGCTTCCAATTAGAGCAACTAACAATAATGCGATCTTCAATGGTTTCTTCATCTGTTTTATACACGCTGACCATGCCCTTTGACCTTTCGACCTCAATAGGTTTCCTGTTTGTCATAAGCCTGAGTAATGGCACAGACAATGTTTTGAATAATTTCCCTTTTTGAGGGCCACAGCGATCTACTGATCTGCTGAATTCAATTTTTATAGAGAGGAGAGGTATTTCTGCCTGATGATTGGCACAGATAAAGTCGTTTTGAGAGATTCAGAAAAAGTGGGCTGTTTCGTGACCGCGAGCGTTTTATGACAGCGAGCTCTGTTCGTTCAGGTATCCATAGACGCATTCCATTCAGCGACTCCATTCCGGGGTTTTAGTTCTGTAATCAAGCATTTAGGTGCTCCCCTCCGTCGTCTCGTTATGCTTCTTTCTGTTTATTTGGTCTATGATTCAATGATTTTTAAACGTTACCCCACCGAGACAGTGCCAAAATGAACCGAATTGATCTTATGAAGATAAAATAGTTATTTGTGAAGGGACTGTTTTCAACAGAAAATATTAGAATGAAGATAACATTTTCCATGATCTTGCACATTTTCATTCCTTTGGACATTCTTGTCCACGTACAATATATAAATATTGCGGTTCATAGAGACATAATGGTACGCTGTGAAATTGTACTTTTGTGTTTGTTTCATACGTAACTTGCAAAAATATACTGATTTCTAACGTTATACTCTCGGAGTTTAAATGAACCAACCAGCCACCCAATATCTTATATAACGATGATTCGGGTTTGTCTGTTATCGGACATATTTATCTAGCTCGACGTATTCCTATTATCCCAAAGTATCTGTTTGTCATAATCGAGCTTGACCACATCATAAACTGGTTATACATTACGCTACTCTAGCCCAGTTTGCATAACCGTCAACTTGAAACATCGTCTGGAATTATTTGAAATATATCTAATGCCCCTCTCCATCAACATTTTTGGGCAAACATGAAAATATTGCCGCTAATAAAGCAGTCCTGACACAAATGGGCTTTGTGAATGGGCTAGAATATGCAGTCAGTATATGTGTCTGTGGGATTACGTGACTTTTTGTCAGTACTTCGGCATCGTTTTCCACTACCCTTTTAATGTTGCGTTTAATTGTCAGCATTTGACACCGAATTGGCCATTCATCTGAAGTCTGTCCAGTACAATTGGTCGTCTACTTTGAAGATTGTCAAAAATCAGTTGAATAATCTGCATACATTTTCTGTGTTGCCTCGCGTAGAGCAAGCTTCACTCTACAGAATGTCTACCATTGCTCCGTAATATCGATAATGTATTGCTCTTGGAATAACGTTGTAATTCTCTCCTCTCAAGTACAGTTATTTCATGTATCGGGCCTTAATTACATAGGGAGACTTCATAATGTATTCATGCTCACTGGCACAAAGTGCATTGATATGGGAAAGTAATAACTGGCGGTCCGTGGGAGTGTCGCTTACATTCCATGCTCAGTGAAATTGCCGAATGAAAAGCCGCAAGAACCTAGTGAACGCGAATATAATGTAATTGAGGCCCGGTATATGAAACAACTGTTGTGGAGTTTTTTCAAGCGTCATAGATTATCGATATCATGGAGTTATAGTGGTCATTTGGTAGAGTTCTGTTTGTTCTACAAGATACCAAAACAAAATTGTTGAAGGGATAACTACTGACTACTATTAGAATACACAGACTTAAGTTCCAAACAGTGATGGTTTTAATACACATTTTCTTGTATCCATGTATACCGGAAGATATTACCCATTTTCCGGTCTCTGCGAGACAGTCAGACCTGTTCGTATTGCACTATCCCGTTGGAATCCCATACAGTGATTTCAGACCATCTATCTGTGCTTAGGTGAGGAAGTTGTTTCGACATTTGTGGGATGCTATGGATGCTATGCTACTTCACGAGTTCCAAAAAAACTGTAGGCTATATATACTCATCTGAACAACAAGAAAGGTTTTGATCAAGCCATTAATCGGCCATACACGATAAGCTCACGAGCATTTGCTGAAAAAAGAGCCAGTCCCAAGGTGTATTCCATGCCACGAAAATCTCATGGTGAAACATATTCTTATCGACTGTATAGATTTAAGAGATACCTTTTATCGAGCAGCTACTCTGGAAGATATTTTTGGTCAAGTGAAGGAAGATTGTATTTTAGATTATTTGTGAGAGATCGGTTTGTTGTATAAATCTTAATGTATTTACATGTTTTTGATGCATTAGTTTACTGAGTTATTAACTTGAATACTTAGCATTTTGTTTGATCGTCGCTATATACCTGAAGTATTACTGAACGCGACGTTGGACCTTTATTGTCTCTCTCTCCTAACTAAACTATGTGAAACCAACAATATAGCAATCCTACTGGATCTAACAATACGAATAATAAGCAGTTATCCTACTAATACGTTCCATGAACCAACATTAAATAACTATTTTTCCGACTACCGTATTTCAGAAATCCAGTTCAATAAATGTCCATCATATACGCCCAAATATTGCGTGCATAAAATTGCTCAAAGTTCGAAATCTTTAGTCTTATTATGACCTTGAAAACCTTAAGTCTAAATTGGCGTTGTTCAACGTCTATTGTCCCGAAATCATGAACTTGATATCCCAAGCATACAAGAATATTATTACTTCAACGCAATGCAGAAATTAATTCATTGCCTTGTTCACCCCTTCCCACCACACCTTGGAAATCGCATATCTGTGTTCCAGTTCCTCTAGCTGCTGTACCGGCCTTGACGATACTATCCATCAAATGCCTGTCTAAATTCACCTCCTGCGTCTGCGTCACACACGGGTATAACTTTACAAGGATAAACACCTCCACCACCTTGATCACTTCCAGCATGACTTGCTGGAATATCATCAGGACATGGAACATCTCTTAACACAGTCGAATTCCACGATATACTGCGTACAATAGCTGGTCTTACTACCAAGCCCTCTCACACAGCTCTGTTTTCATCCACACTGCCTGGAATTCATTCCAGAGGTTTAATATACAAGCGTCTAGTCGTCCACCGAAGAATTTTCGGGTCCATAACCCAAAGACCTAATCAATATAATAGCATTAGCACGAAATTAAATGGAAAACTCATATTATACATAAAACTAGGCTGATTCCTGAAAGTCAGAAGCGGTCAACAGTTTTCAATGATGCCAGCAGGACATCATGATGTTTCAAAAATATCAAATCCGTATCGCTGATCAGTATTCTTATTCCATATGATATGCGTTGTAAAGTCGTTTTCTAGAGTATGATGTATCTCAGTCACGCTTTGGTTGTTACTGTTCATATGAACACTATGATAATCTTGAAATACATGGTTCATACGGTCTCTAGCCCCGGGTTAAGCGGAATTAGACACAAGTTACAAAACGTACCGCCATAGATCTTGCACGCTACGTTCGTATTTTGATATCAGCATGCGATATGTATCGCCAAATTTGAGAAACTTCGAATGGAGGCGCTGATGATATAGCTCTGATTTACTAGATTCCGATCAATTCCAAAAGAGTTAATTCATATTTGGCCATTCTCACGTATGACCATTTGTGAGAACGTTAACCTTCCTCGCGTAAATAAGCGCGTGAATACAAAGTATGCATCGACTTTCACATGCACCAGCTATCACCGACCGATATCAATTAAACATAATGATCTGACGTGATTTTATGGTACTTGTAAGGAATGTACACCATAACAATGAATTCCGTCATGTAAGACGCTGACTGAAAATTACCGTAACGTCTCAATATACCATGAGCTCAGAGGTGTAATTCGAGTAGCCTGATATACATTGAAACAGATACCCTATATTGTCCGTGCAAATAGAGTAGCTGGTACACGGTACATGTCGAGATAGCCGTAACCTTAAACAGCTATATAATAAAACTTGAAATTCTAAAACACTGGCAACAATGGTTTACCCATTACACGGAACAGGAGTGCTAGTCTTACAAATCGTACATGTATGCATGTTAGTATAGCTACAAGTCGCAACAGATAAACTGCATGACAAGGGTCTATCAACAATGCATGCAGCCAAACTGTCTCAAAATATAGAACCAAACAATCTGTGTAATGGAAATGTTTTTTCGACAAATATCGTCACTTCAGGATCGGATTTTGCACAAGGACTCTTTTTGGTATATTAGAGCTTAATCGGCTGACAATACATATTGAAACGTTTTTACTTCTATAACGTGGGATAATGGATGTTTCAGATCCACAGAGTGCGCAGGGTCCCCAAGACAAACTGTCAGGCTACTGGGAACGCACTCGGGCACTGATCCTGGCCAACGAGGGAGTTCGATTCAACCTGTCACCTTGTCTGGATCAAGGAGGTTGGAAAGGAAGACCTGTAATGACAACCAAAGCAAATTAATGCAATACTGACATATAATTCTTTGAGCAGGTATACAGGATTCAAATCGTGGTAGCGTACAATCCCTGCAAAGAAGATCCCTACTCTATGAATTATCTGTACTCTTATAGTTATCATTAACCGAAGTTCAATAGAAAATATATACAAAATAGATAGCCCTAGCTATTTCGCGAGCAGGCCTGGTCACAGCCACAGTCTGGTCACGACCGGTTCTCTCATGGATGGGTCCAGCTTCTATCTTCCTTCCCCAGGGCTTTGTGGTAGGATCCAGCGTCTATCGTCCTTCCCCAGATATACGTGGAAAGGTCCAACGTCTGCCTTCCTTCCCCAGGTCTTCGTTCACTCCCGTATGGATGAACACTGCGTCGTGTCTCGTCTCACACGACCTGGCCCTCCCGTGGTTATGTCCGACGTGTGTCTTCCTTCCCCCCGGTCTTCTTCCCTCGGGTGGTATGGACTTCTCGTCGTCGTCGTGTCTCGTCATACACGACTAAGCCCCTCCAAGCGTTGATAACCGTCAATGGATGCGGACGGCCTGGGCACGACAGTACTATCACAGTACAAAGGCTTCTACGGCACCGGCCCGTCTCTCTGTAACACCGCAGGACTATTCAACTGCACGGCTCACCACAGCGGCAGACGGCACCCCTCGTAGGAATACACCCCCAGGCTTCAGCGATCCCGCTCACGGCGACTCACTCCGCGGCCCGGCTCCAAGGATGAATCATCAAGGCTAGAGTTCACGGCTACACGGTCCACATAGGATCGGACATCAATAACACACGGTGGATAGGCAGGCACCTGGTCTAGTAACCCTCTCCCTATACTACTGTATGGGCACCTGGAATCGGCACCCTCCTTTTATACTACTGTATGGTCACCTAGTATAGGAACCCTCCTTCTATACTACTGTATGGTCAGTTGACCCTTGAACCCTCTCTCTATACTACTGCATGGTCATCCGCAATAGATGGGCATCTGGTCAAGGATTCCCCCTCTATATACTACTGTATGAGACAGTAGTAATCTATCATTGGCCGTGAATTACTCAATATATGTACAGGGTGGTGAGAGACTATGCTTATGGGGCGTGAATGGATAATCGTTTATCGTACGATTGACTGGGTAGGTGTATATATATCAAGCTATAGGCTCGAACCTATAGCTTGTGGGTGTTAGCGTGAATGTATTTCAACCCGTAGGTTATGTATTAAGTACATGTGTGCATGAATAATTGTTTATGTAGGAACTGTGTATGATTTGGTTTAGCTATGTCCTCTTCACAGAGACTCGCATCTCCTACCGGATATAGCTTAATAGATACACTAACCACAGCGCAATCCCTGAACAACTGTGCGATACGGTTGAAGGCAAGGAGAGATGCGGCTAATGTATGGCCATGCTATCGACACGAACGCCGTTAGTTAATTTCCAGAGCTGAGCCCGTACTAGCGTACGGTAGAGAATAAGAATAACCATTGGCGATAAGTGTCTATACTCTTAACTTCCAGCGCAATATCCGTTCAACTGTGCAATACGGTTGAAGGCGGATAGAGATCGAAGCAGAGTAAACACAGCCCGGACATGTGAATGTAAGTGTGTGTAAATGTATGCAATGATGATGCTATAATATTCGGCGGCCTGGTCACGGCCCGGCGGCGGCACAAATTCGGCGGCGGCACTTCTCCAATTCGGCGGCGGCCTTTCTCCGGCCCGGCAATGTATTGGATTTCTTCTTCCCAAATGATTTGGCGTGTGCTCTCACCTCGATGTTTCTGCTGGTCTGCCTCGTTTCAGCGGGAGTCCGGCTTACATAGGGCTACCGCTCTTCTGTGGATAAAGGTAGAAACAGACGTCGAAAATGACAGCGCCCTCTTTATTGTCACTTACACCACTTCCCGATCAGTTTATCTGGACTTCGCTGGATAAATATGGCTATGGAGGAACAAACCATAATTCATAACGGACGTAACTGGTAAATCTCAGCTTCCAACTCTCTCTAGTTAATTCATACGACGACCGCAAAGTTCACTGTCCCTAATCTGCATATTCACTGAAATCGACTTCCGGATTCCTGACTGACGTCATCCACAGCGAAGCGAGTAGCTCACCAGGGTCACTTTCACCATCCCGACTGGTCGTTTGAGATAACTTCACCGGAATTTCGAGGCATTGTCTGTCTCCCGGATTATCATAGGTCATTCTAGGAAAATTACAGCGTTGGATTCCACCAGGTAAGTGAACCGCACACATAAACACAATGTAACTTTCGATTTCACATAGTCACGTAACATTCAGAAGCAGTGATTTATGAAAGGGGTCGTTGTCAACCTGCACTTTCGTTACACTACCCCCGCCTTCGAAGATCATGACGCCCTCGTCATGCCTCTCGTCACGCTACCAGCAGCACGGGAGTGCAGAACAGAACATATGTACAGCGTATATACAACAGAATTACAGGACGACGGTCCTCTTGACTTCCTGGCCAAGTCGTCGTCACCTGAAGTGGACATCAGGTCCACAGCAGGCCACAGCTCTCTCTTGCTGGAGTCTGTCTACCATGCATCTGAGGCAATAAAGCCTCGGGATCGGCCAGTCTGTGTTTGTCGCCCACCAGAATACCTGCAGGTAGGCCATGCACCACAGGTCATCCCTCGACGTTCACGGTCATCAACCGTATTTCCATATGGTCGTGCACCTCCTGTCAACTTGCAGGCTAAAACGTAGTCATTAAAGCTCCTCCAATGAGTCGTTCGTGGAGGGCTCCTCGTCTCCGGCAAGGCCATCTGCTCTTCCGAAAGAGGCGACTCGACATCAACAGGGGGATCAGGCGGTAATCCAACCTCGTAATCTGCCAATCTTGGAGGACGCCGGGTTCTCCGGCCACTCCTCGTCTGCCGAGGTGCTGGGGATCTCACCGCGGCTGGATGCTCCACCGGATATGGAAAGACTGTCGCGGGCTCCGAGTCGTTCTCAGATTTGACATCCCCGTCATTCTCTGTGGACTCGGTGGTCTCACTGTCCGACGTCTCTCTGGGGTAGAAGGGCTTAAGCAGATCATGATGGACCACCCGGAGGCCACCAGCCTCGTCGGCGATGCGATATGTCTCATCATTCAGGGCTTCTTTCACAACAAAAGACCCTCTCAAGCAAACCTGATCACCCGGCTTGTAACTGTGAGGAAAAGTTCTCGTATCGTCCACCACCAGTTGAAACGTGGGTGCCGCCAACGACGTTTTTGGTGGATCCAACGGTCGGGAACCATCTCGTCTACGGCTTTCAGGGCAAGTCGCTCGATAATGGTCATGTTTACCGCACGTCCAGCACCTTGGTGTCCAGTCTCGGTTACCGTATGGTCGTTGTCGGCCACGCCTATGCCCCCATCTCGACCGGTATCGTCGTGGTTGTTGCTGTCGCGGTGATTCAGTGTCTCGCAGAATCTGTTCCAATAACCGCTTCATTTCTCTCAGATGCTGAGTCTCCGTTCCCATCTTTTTCTCGGCATGAACAGCTCTGGTTGTTGCCCATGTTTCATGTCGACGATATCTCTTGAATGCTTCCAGTTCCACGGCCGCATGCACTGCCGCATCCAAGTTCTTGGGTCGTGTCTGCCAGACTTCGAATCCCAACTCATCACCGATGCCGTCCAGGAACTGATCCTTGGCTAGAGTATCTTGAATGTCGTCTCCGGCATCAGGATAAGCCAGCTGTGCCAGGCAGATTAGTGCTTGAGCCAAGCCCGGAAGGTCTTCTTCCCTCTCGCGGTGTCTAGACCTCAGCTGTGCCTTGTACATATCCATCTGATTAGGCGGGGCAAATCGCTTCTCCAAGGCTTCCTTCAAGCGGTCGTAGTCGGTACTTCCTGGTGCAGACTTAAGGCTGGCTAACACCTGTTGCGCTGACCCGCGTAAGGCGACGGCTAGGTATTGACCCTGTTGTTGGTAGGTCCATCCATTGATCACGGCGCAGTGCCCGAAGTGAGCCAAATAATCCCGCCATGGCGTGGTACCATCGTAGGTAGCGGCCTTCACCATCGTCGTCTTCGGCCGTCTAGGTTCCCCCATGGGCGTGGACGTCTGTAACGGATGGTCCCATGAAACTGAAGGTGGTTCGTCCGGGCGTCTTCTTGGCGTTGATTCATCTCGCCTCGACGTCGTCCCCGATGCGGCTCCGTCACAACCCCGTAGTGGCGTCTCTGCGGCTCGGCGTCCTCTTCCCAGTCCGGCCGGCCCAGAATGGCTGTAATCTTCAACATTCGGTCGAGTCATCTCGTCATCAGAACTTTGATTTCTCAGCAACGTGGACACCTGTCCCATCATGGCGGTCATCGCTGTGCATAATGCATTTGAGACATTACGCTGGTCTTCTACCTCTCGTCTTAGGTCAGTGTCAGGTTGTTCAGGTACTGGCTCACGCCCCCTCAGTCGATCTTCGGTAGACGTCTCCGCTGAAGGTCGTGGCGTCAGTTCGGCCGGTGGTGCCAACAGCACCGATCCCAATTCCAGCGTGGACAGGTCAAGAAGATTTTCGTAACCTAGTGCTGCTGGGGTTGATCGTCCGGAAGCCACGCCTCTTCCCTTCTCACGTCGTTCCCGTGGACTCGGCGTCGTGGAGTATTTCGGTCGGGCTCCTCTTCCGTCAGATGGTTGGCCCCGGGCTCCCGGTTGTCGTAACTCAGCGCCGAAATCTCCAGTTACATTCATGGTTGTCTGGTCCGGATCCATTCTATCCGCCAGGCTTGGTCTCCTTTCCTTCGTCTCCCAGAAGTTGGCCATCCCACCGCTGCCACCAGTTGAAACGTTTTTACTTCTATAACGTGGGATAATGGATGTTTCAGATCCACAGAGTGCGCAGGGTCCCCAAGACAAACTGTCAGGCTACTGGGAACGCACTCGGGCACTGATCCTGGCCAACGAGGGAGTTCGATTCAACCTGTCACCTTGTCTGGATCAAGGAGGTTGGAAAGGAAGACCTGTAATGACAACCAAAGCAAATTAATGCAATACTGACATATAATTCTTTGAGCAGGTATACAGGATTCAAATCGTGGTAGCGTACAATCCCTGTAAAGAAGATCCCTACTCTATGAATTATCTGTACTCTTATAGTTATCATTAACCGAAGTTCAATAGAAAATATATGCAAAATAGATAGCCCTAGCTATTTCGCGAGCAGGCCTGGTCACAGCCACAGTCTGGTCACGACCGGTTCTCTCATGGATGGGTCCAGCTTCTATCTTCCTTCCCCAGGGCTTTGTGGTAGGATCCAGCGTCTATCGTCCTTCCCCAGATATACGTGGAAAGGTCCAACGTCTGCCTTCCTTCCCCAGGTCTTCGTTCACTCCCGTATGGATGAACACTGCGTCGTGTCTCGTCTTACACGACTAGGCCCCTCCGTGGTTATGTCCGACGTGTGTCTTCCTTCCCCCGGTCTTCTCCCTCGGGTGGTATGGACTTCTCGTCGTCGTCGTGTCTCGTCTTACACGACTAAGCCCCTCCAAGCGTTGATAGCCGTCAATGGATGCGGACGGCCTGGGCACGACCGTACTATCACAGTACAAAGGCTTCTACGGCACCGGCCTGTCTCTCTGTAACACCGCAGGACTATTCAACTGCACGGCTCACCACAGCAGCAGACGGCACCCCTCGTAGGAATACACCCCCAGGCTTCAGCGACCCCGCTCACGGCGACTCACTCCGCGGCCCCGCTACAAGGATGAATCATCAAGGCTAGAGTTCACGGCTACACGGTCCACATAGGATCGGACATCAATAACACACGGTGGATAGGCAGGCACCTGGTCTAGTAACCCTCTCCCTATACTACTGTATGGGCACCTGGAATCGGCACCCTCCTTCTATACTACTGTATGGTCAGCTAGTATAGGAACCCTCCTTCTATACTACTGTATGGTCAGTTGACCCTTGAACCCTCTCTCTATACTACTGCAGGGTCTTCCGCAATAGATGGGCATCTGGTCAAGGATTCCCCCTCTATATACT